>FXXK01000680.1:243877-256270 GCA_900184695.1 Betula pendula
AAACGAATTGAAAGTTTCAAGTTTCACTTTCAACCCATCTCATGCAACTTATTGAGGATCTAGGGAGTTGGCAATTTGCGTCACTCCTACCCCATGTATTGGACCATTGAATCATTAACATCGACTGTGAAAGATTATATTGAATAAATAAAATACTTCTTTATTTTTTCTTATATATATATATAACAGTGGGAAAAGGGGAAAGGGGATTTTTTTTTTTTTTTCTTATATGTTAATTTAACAATGAAGGGACATCAAGTACAGTATACTAATTCTTTTACTTTTTCATAAAATTTTTTTATAAAAAACTGACGTGAATCTCATGATATTTTATATTTTATAAAAATAAATGTCACGTAAATTATTATATAGTAGTTTATATTTTAGTAGTTATAATGTAATAAATGTCATGTGATCTGCTATGTAATAGTCTACATTTTAATAACTGATGTAAAAAATATTACATAAACTATCACATAAATTTAAGAAGAATTTATAATAAAAACTGTAATACTACTAATAACATTCTTATATTGAGGTTTTACCATGACCAAGTACTATGATATCAACGACCAAGTAATTGATTGTCCTTTCAGCTTGTTTTCTTCGTTAAATTTTCTTATTCTTGACTTTTACTTCTAGTTTCTTGTTGAGAATGAAACGTTGTTCACGTGTTCAAGTTGGATCAATAAATTGCACTCATATGATCGGCATCAACCATGCATTTGGAAGTTGACCCTGCCTTGTGAATTGCTTCTCCTTTCCCATTTTCCACTCCTCACCAACTCTCCTTGGGCAATGGCTGCCTCAACATCGAAATCTCCTGAATTCTTTTTCTCTTCATCTTCTTCCCCAAAACCCAACTGGATCTACGACGTCTTCTTGTGTTTCAGAGGCGAAGACACGCGCAAAAACTTCACCGACCACCTCTACTTCGCTTTGAGAGATGCTGGAATCAAAATCTTCAAAGATGACAACGAGCTCCGAAGAGGAGAAGATCTTGCATCCGAACTATTACGGGCAATCCAAGGGTCCAAAATCTCTGTCATCATTTTCTCGAGGAACTATGCGGCTTCGAGGTGGTGCCTGGAGGAACTTGCTGAGATCATGGAGTGCCGAAGAACTGTGACGCAGTTAGTTCTGCCTATATTCTTTGATGTTGACCCCTCAGATGTAAGAAACCAAACTGGCAATTTTGCAGAAGCATTCGCAAAACATGAAGAGCATTACTTCTTGGACATGGACAAAGTTCTCAAGTGGAGAAGAGCTCTACGTGAGGCTGCTAATTTGTCAGGGTGGGATCTAAGAAAAACTGCAGACGGGTAAGTTTGTATGGGCAACAGTTTTATCTAGGGCCTTAAATGAACAAGCGTGTTCACTAATCCACACACAATACCGTTCGGATAAACTCAACTAACATAGAGCAAAGTGACAAATTAAAAAAATAATATGAAAACTAACAATGCTATTTATTGTGATAGTGATCTATCACACAATAGAAACTTTACCCGATAATTAACTAAGTGATACTCACCTATTTTTCATAGATTTGCGTGCTTATAAAATACTTCTTTGGTATAAAAATTTAGTTTCTTCAAAATTTGCCCCGATATGTAATATCATAAATGCTAATGAGTTAAGGATAATGGCTAAAACTAATGTGTTCTAAGTTTTTACATATTTGCGTATATTAAACTTATATTTCAATTCTCTCTTGTATAATGTGATTCTAATATTTCAATTCTCTCTTGTATAATGTGATTCTACCTAACTTCTTAAAATAATTTTCAGGCATGAAGCCAAGTTTATTAGGAAAATTGTTGATGAGATTTCAAGAGAATTGAACAGCACACCCTTGTTTCTAGCACTTTACCCAGTTGGAGTAGATTATCGTGTGCAAGACATAAATTTTTGCTTAAATGTTGGAGCTAGTGATATTCGCATGGTAGGAATTTTGGGAATGGGAGGAATTGGAAAAACAACCATTGCTAAAGCTATTTATAACCAATTTTTTCATGGATTTGAAGGTAAAAGTTTTCTTGCAAATGTTAGGGAAACTTCCAAGGAACCTAGGGGTCAGGTTCGTCTCCAAGAACAACTTCTTTCTGACATCTTGAAAATAAGAAAAATAAAGATAAGTAGTGTAGATAGAGGAATAAGTATGATAAAAGAAAAACTTTGTAATAAAGCAGTACTTGTGATAATTGATGATGTAGACCAGATGGAGCAACTGAATGTTATAGCTAGAAGGCGTGACTGGTTTGGTTTGGGAAGTAGAATTATTATAACAACCAGAGATGAGCATTTGCTAAAGGAGCTAGAAGTGGATAGTGTATATACCGTTACAACAATGAACAACAGTGAATCTCTTGAGCTCTTTAGTTGGCATGCCTTTAGGAATTGTTCTCCTACTGAAGATTACACTGACTTGTCAAAAAGTGTCGTTGCTTATTGTGGAGGACTGCCACTAGCTCTTGAAGTTTTGGGCTCATTTATGTTCTCTAGGAGCATCCTAGAATGGAAAAATGCATTAGATAAGCTGAAAAGGATTCCTCATGATCAAATTCAAAAAAAACTTAGAATAAGTTTTGATGCACTAAGTGACAATACAGAAAAGGATATATTCCTTGACATAGCCTGTTTCTTCATTGGAATGGACAAAGACTATGTTATTAAAATATTGGATGGTTGTGGTTTTTTTGCAAATATTGGAATAAGTATCCTCATTCAGCGGTGTCTTCTTAAAGTTGGCATGAAAAACGAGCTTATGATGCATGATTTGCTACGAGACATGGGAAGAAAAATCGTTCATGAAAAATACCCCAACGAACCTGGAAAATGGAGTAGATTATGGCAGCATGAGGATGCATTTGATATGTTGACAAAGTACCAGGTAATAAGAACTTTTCACTGAAAAAATTGAAAAAAAAAAAAAAGAGCATTTTGTTTTTAATACTTGTTTTTTTTTTTTGGAAGCAAACGCATGCTAATTCATGCCTATCTTATGCCCNTGGGAAGAAAAATCGTTCATGAAAAATACCCCAACGAACCTGGAAAATGGAGTAGATTATGGCAGCATGAGGATGCATTTGATATGTTGACAAAGTACCAGGTAATAAGAACTTTTTCAACTGAAAAAATTGAAAAAAAAAAAAAAGAGCATTTTGTTTTTAATACTTGTTTTTTTTTTTTTGGAAGCAAACGCATGCTAATTCATGCCTATCTTATGCCCTGAGAGTGTACTCCATATGTTTCTTTTCTAAAAATAGGAACATTTGTTTTCTTAATTTGCTAACGTCTTTTTATTTTTATTTTTTAATTTTTGTACTTGCAAACATGATTACATTGTATTAATCAAGGCCAAATAAATGAAATAATTAACAAGAAATAATTTTAGTTGGTTGAAATGTTAAAACCACTATTTATCCCAAAAGCTTAAGATAATAAGAAATAATAAATTTAATCGTTTAATTAATGTTTTAACATTTCAGTAAGTGAGACCAATACATGGAATATTCAATTGAAATTAGAATTACAGATACAAGGTTTAAACTTATGACTTTTGCTCCAATATCATGTTAATTCATCAATTGCTCCAAAACCTTAATACCATATTAAATTATCAATTGTCCTAAACTTTTATGATAAATGGTGATTTATCACAAATATTGGTGAGGGATCAAACAAATGGGAGATTTTCCTTGTTATGGTATTAGGTTTCAAACTATAGGTTCATGTAGTACATCTTACGTAGCACATATTGCAAGCATGTTTTCGCTCAAGTTTATATAATTTTTCTTTAATTGCATAAAAAAGTCTGGACTAATCACATGTCTCATGCAATTCTTGTTTTTTTAAAGGGAACAAAAGCAGTTGAAGGACTAACTTTAGAATTGCCAAGTTTAAGAAATGTGAATTTCAATTCAAGAGCATTTATAAAGATGCAAAGACTGAGATTACTCCAACTTGATTACGTACGACTCGTTGGAGACTATAAATATCTTTCCAAAGAAATAAGGTGGCTCCGTTGGCATGGATTCCCTCTAAAGTTTATGCCAAACAACTTTTACCCAAGAAACATAGTTGTGATTGACTTGCAATATAGCAATCTCATAAGAGTTTGGGAAGTTCCGAAGGTACAATAATAAATGTTTTTTGTTTTTGTTTTTTGTATTTTTTATGTTTTAGGCTCTAATATTGTGATTTCCTTCCTTTTTCATTATTTATTTTCTCATTTGTTAAGCAGATGTTTGAGAAGATGAAAATTCTAAATCTCAGCCACTCTCATTATTTGAGCCAGACTCCTGACTTTTCGAAACTCCCCAATCTAGAGCAATTAATACTCGAAGATTGTACGAGTTTGCTTGAGGTTCACCACTCTATTGGAGATCTTAGTAGTCTTGTTTTGGTAAATTTGAAAGATTGCAAATGTCTTACAAGTCTGCCAAAGAGTTTCTACAAGTTGAAGTCTCTAGAAACTCTCATTCTTTCTGGGTCATTGCCTTCACTCTTTTCTTCTTGGATATCATCAAGGAAATTTCTCAAGTCGGTCAGTCTATTGTCTGCTGGGCTACATGGCTTTAACTCACTAAGAGACTTGCGTCTCAGGAAATGCAATTTATCAGAAGATACATTTCCTACAAAACTTTGGAATTTATGTCATCTTGAATTTTTGGATTTAGGATGCAATAGTTTTGAAAGCCTACCACTAAGCCTAGGTGGTCTTTCGAAGCTTGGACAACTCATCGTGGATGGTTGCAGAAAGCTTAAATCAATTCCTGACTTACCAGCAAGCTTGTCTTTTCTATACGCAAACAACTGCACAGCGCTGGAAAGAGTGCATAATCCATCAAAACTCTCAAATATGTTCAGTTTGTCCCTTGCTAATTGCCGGAAATTAGTCGAAATTCCAGGTATACAGAAGTGGTCAAATCCCATTAGATCTGTTGACATGGAAGGGTGCAGAAATCTGACATACACTTTTAAGCAAAGCTACCTACAGGTGCAAGTTTCTTTAACCCCTCTTTCGATATCATGTTAAATCATCGGTTATCTCACGTTTTTTAATTAATACTTTAACACATGTCATCCTCCTCGCTTATGTAATAGGAATGGAGTATGCGTGGAATTGGTAGAACGTTTTTCCTTTGCCTCCCTGGCAATCAAATTCCTGATTGGTTCACATATCAGGGTGAGGGACCCTTGGTACGTTTTGAAGTGCATAGTGTGGATCAGATATTGAAAGGGTTTGCTGTATGTGTTGTCTATAAAGTACTTGTTCCGGTATTATCTTCATATTTAGGTATCACTTCATTTATCAACCATACTAAGAATACTATTCTCACCGTTCCGTCAGACACAACTAGTGGCACAGTCCATCGTGGAGATCACCTGTGGGTAGGCAATGTTGTTACCAACGATTTTGAGGACGGTGATGAGGTAGAGGTTGTTGTAGATTTGGGAGTTGAAATCATTGTTAAGAAGATAGGGATCTGTCTAGGATATGAAGGCCAGGGTTGTTGAGGGAAAATGATTCATCAAATGAGGATAAATGCCACTGTTGTTATAGTGAGGATGAGGAGAAAAACCAAAGGTTCAGGTAACAAAGAAGGTAGTTGCAAGTATAAAATAACGCACAGAAATTTTGAGGATGCCATGATGGTGAGGATGCAATTACAGATGAAGCTTGGATCAAGCCTGCAAGGGACCTTCTAGAAGATAAGTTGAAATTCTTGGGTGCGTTGTACCGAGTTTTCTATGGATAAACATCGTTTTTGTAGTGATTGATGCTTTCTTCTTTTATATTGTGATTGCACGAGAGCTGTTTGTATATATGCTTATATGAAGATTACATCGGTTATCAACAATTCAAAACCCAGTAGCTACTACAACGAATACAATGGTTCATACTGTACATCAAACAACTGAGTTTTATCGGTACCTTCTTGGGGGTAAACTTGGGAAATAATTGATTTTGGAAAATTCAGATTCTAGAGGGAAAACAGGATTCCAATTTGACTTAATGAACTGTAATACTAAGGAGGGCTAGGAGATTGGTGTTATGCGTATAACCCCATTTAACTGCTGGGTTGGCTAGTTAGTCATTTTCATTTTAAACCATGTATACCTATGGGAACAAAAATTTAAACATGTCTTAATATAGGAAAAAATGTAAAATTGATCCATATGGTTGGCCTAAATTATAAATTACTCTATGTGGTGTAAGAAATAATTCAAAGGTCATCGGGGTAAACCAAAATAACAAATCACTCTCTGAAGTCAATTTCGTCAATCATTTTAACAGAAATCGTTAGTTGTCACCTTAGCACCAATAACATGATGACATGTGTCATTTATAATATAAATAAATAAATATATAAAATTATAAAATTATAAAAAAAACTTGTAAATTATTATTATTAATATTTAAAAAAAAAAATGAAAAGGGTGGCTGCCGGCAGCCATCTCAATTATCTCTAAAAGGAATGCATGCCTCTTTGTGTGTGTCACGTTCGTCGTCTCACGCATGCCAACAAAAGGGGCTTTTGAGTTAAAATTAAAAAGTTGGCCTCTTTAATTAACCATTTGAATTTTTGATAGTTGAGAAGTTGTTAAGTTTTTAATAATATTTGGCTCAGATGGTCGAGTTTGAGCCGTTTATATAATTTTAACTTCTTAAAATAATTTTCAGACATCAAGCCAAGTTTATTAGGAAAATTGTTGAAGAGATTTCAAGAGAATTGAACAACACACACTTGTTTCTAGCACTTTACCCAGTTGGAGTAGATTATCGTGTGCAAGACATGAATTTTTGCTTAAATGTTGGAGCTGGGGATATTTGCATGGTAGGAATTTTGGGAATGGGCGGAATTGGTAAAACAACCATTGCTAAAGCCATTTATAACCAATTTTTTCATGGATTTGAAGGTAAAAATTTTCTGGCAAATGTTAGGGAAACATTCAAGGAATCTAGGGGCCAAGTTTGTCTCCAAGAACAACTTCTTTCTGACAACAAAGATAAAGATAAGTAGTGTAGATAGAGGAATAAGTATGATAAAAGAAAGACTTTGTAGTAAAGCAATACTTGTGATACTTGATGATGTAAACCAGATGGAGCAACTGAATGCTTTAGCTAGAAGGCATGATTGGTTTGGTTTGAGAAGTAGAATTATTATAACAACCAGATATGAACATTTGCTAAAGGAGCTAGAAGTGGATAGTGTATATACAGTTACAACAATGAACAATAGTGAATCTCTTGAGCTCTTTAGCTGGCATGCATTTAGGAATAGTTTCCCTACACAAGATTATTCTGACTTGTCAAAAAGTGTCGTTGCTTATTGTGGAGGATTTCCACTAGCTCTTGAAGTTTTGGGCTCATTTTTATTTTCTAGGAGCATCCCAAAATGGAAAAGTGCATTAGATAAACTGAAAATGATTCCTCATGATCAAATTCAAAAAAAAAACTTAGAATAAGCTTTGATGCACTAAGCGACAATACATAAAAGGATATATTCCTTGACATAGCCTGTTTCTTCATCGGAATGGACAAAGACTATGTTATAAAAATATTAGATGGTTGTGGTTTTTTTGCAGAGATTGGAATTGGAGATCTTAGTAGTCTTGTTTTGGTAAATTTGAAAGATTGCAAATGTCTTACAAGTCTGCCAAAGGGTTTCTACAAGTTGAAGTCTCTAGAAACTCTCATTCTTTCTGAGTCATTGCCTTCACTCCTTTCGTCCTGGATATTACTAAGGAAATGTCCTAAGTCGGTCAATCTATTGACTGCTACGCTACATGGCTTTAACTCACTATGAGACTTGCGTCTCAGGAAGTGCAATTTATCAGAAGATACAATTCCTACAAGACTTTGGAGTTTATGTCCTCTTGAATTTTTAGATTTAGGATGCAATAGTTTTGAAAGCCTACTGTCAAGCCTAGGTGGTCTTTCGAAGCTTGGATAACTCATCGTGGATGGTTGCAAAAAGCTTAAATCAATTCTTGACTTACCAACAAGCTTGTATTTTCTATTTGCAGACAACTGCACATCACTAGAAAGAGTGCAGAGTCCATTAAAACTCTCAAATATGTTCAATTTGTCCCTTGCTAATTGCCGAAAATTAGTCGAAATTCCAGGTATAGAGAATTGGTCGAATCCCATTAGATCTGTTGACATGGAAGGGCGCAGAAATCTGACACACACTTTTAAGCATAGATACCTACAGGAGCAAGTTTCTTTAACCTCTCTTTCGATACCATCTTAAATCATAGCTTATCTCACATCTTTTCATTAATACTTTAACACATGTCATAGGAATAGACTATGCGTGGAACGTTATATTTCATTTGCCTCCCTGGCAGTCAAATTCCTGATTGGTTCACATATTAGGGTGAGGGACCCTCGATACGTTTTGAAGTGCATACTATGGATCAGATATTGAAAGGGTTTGTTCTATGTGTTGTCTATAAATTACTTGTTTCGATAGTATCTTCATATTTAGGTATGAATTCATTTATCAACCACACCAAGAATACTATTCTCACCATTCCATCAGACACAACTGGTGTCACAGTTCATCATGGAGATCACCTGTGGGTAGGCAATTTTGTTACCAACGATTTTGAGGACGGTGATGAGGTAGAGGTTGTTATAGATTCGGGAATTGAAATCACTGTTAAGAAGATAGGGATCTGTCTAGGATACTGAGGCCAGGTTTATTGATGGAAAATGATTCATCAAATGAGGATAAATGCCACTGTTGTTATAAGGAGAAAAATGAGTAGTAATTTTTGTTTTGTTTTATGAAGAGATATCTAAAGTTTCATTTTGAATAATTCTAAGATATATGTGTCTTACACTTATTTTATAATTATTGAAATATGTCATGCTCCCAAGGTAATTAAGTCTTAAAGGAGTATTCATCAATCTTTTGACCAGAACAATGGTATTGAAATATATTTTGAATTTAATTATATGGGTGCCATTTTTTTTCTTTTTAAATAAATTAAGTGATAAGGGTTTGCGCAAACTAGAAGAGTGAAAGGCCTGTTTGTAGCCAAAGTTTGAAAAAAAAAATGTTAGGACATTAGTGAAAATGAGAATGCTTATGTAAATTAAAAGGGTAAATTAATGATATCGAATTCCAATACATTTTTATATATATAACCAAGTATGGATTATAATTAAACCAGCTTCAAAATTGGGCTTGAGTTTGTAAAAGTGCTCTTTCTCATGAGTGTTCTGTGTTAGAAGTTTAGACTCAACAATAAATAGGTTCCACATAAGAGATTTGCTCGATATGCTTTAAAATGGTTATAATCCTGAAAAACCTAGATATTAATTTTCAGTTTTCAAGAGGGTCAGAGGAGGACTAAGGGGAATGAAAAAATTTGTTGTAATTGGGGTATTGATCACAAGATACTGGTATAGGTTTTGTTTGTTGAGAGACTCTTAAGCTTGTTTCGTCAGTTCTTCTGCTGATCTGCAGAAATTGTAAAGAGGTTTAGTTTTGTTGGTATAAAATGGTTTCTAATTCATCCAAAAAAAAGGCAGTCAGGGGAGGGAACTGTTAAATTTTAATGTGTATTTTCTAGAATCCACAGTTATTATTTTATTATTATTTTGAGTGATGTAGTGAGGAACTTATGTAATTTTGAATATGGGGGGACTCATTTGCACATGATAGATGACACATGTCATTTTCTCTTTTCTTAGCCTTTCCACTTTCCATCTTCTACCTTGGCCATCTAACCATCACTACCTTCATTCACCCCACTTCATCTTTCTATACAACCTTACACATTCCCATGAGACATTATTATCACTTTTCAATACCCTCATTCAATTCACTTCACCTTTCCATACAACCTTACATCTTTCAATACTTCCTTGAGCACATGAAATGTTTTCTTATCTCTTAAGTGTGAGTATCCTCTAGAACCTTCTCTTAACCTTTATATATACCCTAGTCATGCTTCCAAGCCTCTCATTCCATCATACCTCACCAAAGTCCTCTTCTATCTTGTGCAAGTGTGGTCCAACCCAAGTTTTCTCTATTGCTGTAATATTTCATAAATAAGAAGTATATTTCCCATTTAGTTTTGGTATTTCTTCTATTTTAGGTTGTGAGTCCTTGGGCTAGTGTAACTTTGCTGCACTACTTGAGAATCGGTTGTTCCTAATATTTGGAAACCGTATTTCTCTACAGGAACTACACATGTTATGTTAAAATATGAGAACATACATCTATTATGTGGAACTGTCATCCATATAGCAGAAACCAAGGCAAACAGAGTGAATCAGAGTAAATAATCAAGTCAAATAAGGAAAAGATAAAAAGTTGATATACTAAGTATGAAATCCCAAGTTTATGACAAGAAAGAAAAAAACAAGAAAGAAATAATCGCCAAATATTTTGATTAAATCCTCTCATTTTTTTCCTTCAAAATAAATGGTATTGGAATGAAACCAGAGAATTGGTAGTCTAGAAAACTGCTGACTCCCAGAAATGTCTAGTTTTCTATAGAAAGATTGTTGGTCAAGCTAAGGTCACATTTTTGCTTGCCTTCATACAAAACCAAATTCCCAGGACACAAAAAAAAGAAGAAGAAGAAGCTTTAATATCCCTTTTCATTCTATTCTCTTGACTGATTTATGCCCCCCATTTAATTTTTCTACTTTCTTTTCTCTGTGATTACAGCTTATATGAAGCATGAAATCATCACAATATCACTATACACAAGAAGAAAGAACAGAGAAGAAAAGAAAAAAAGATCCATAAGTCGAGTTATGTTAGTTTTTGTGCTTCAATTTCCATTGTTTACCAGTAGTATCCTGCTTCATGCCTTGTTGTATCATTGGGTCAAGCTGAAGGAATTCGGAAGCTTTCTAGGCCAGTCATTTCAACATATTATAATTAATCAATCAATCAAATAGTATGGCTCTTAGCTCTTGGTTCCTCTAGGACCATGATCATCAATTATATTCATTGTTTCATTAGAAGGAAAGAGGACATATACAGGAAGCATATCTTTACGATAAAACTAAGGAAAAAGATATTAATTTAAAGCATGATCATGGCAAATGGAAAGTCCTCCAACATTTCTCCTATGTGACCTGCATTTTGCTAGAGTATCCACCTCCAAATTAACTTAAACCAGATCATCAATCAATAGCAGAAAGTTTTCAACATCCCAAAAGAAATTTAAAGCCTAGATTTTCTAAACTTCAAAATTTATAAATTCACATCTCATGAGGTTTAGTAATTATTGTACCTGGAGTGCAATAGAGATAGAAATAAGGAAAATGCTGATAAAAAGGTAGAGGAAAACAAGGCGAAATCTGATTACTGGAAATAACTGCCTTTTCAGTTTCTCCTGATGCATTACGTACAAACCCAAATTGTTGGAGCTTCTCTTTCTTTCTCTCTTTGAATCCAAGTCCATTCTTGTGGGAATCCTTTCTATTTTTTCTGGAATATTAGTCAATCTTGCACCCTGATTCCCTGACCATATACAAGTAGTTCTATAAAATATATATACATGAATCATATATGGGCGTTTAACTACTCAATCACAAGTATATTTAATCCTTAAAAGTTCCAAAATTGTTAATACCAAAAAAAAAAAAAAATCCTCATAATTTCTATGTAAAACAATTTGTTGGTGGAAAATGATGAAACAGAGAAATCTAGCTGCTAGAATAAATATGTAAGCAAAGGACAGCACACTTAAAAGTGAGATGACAAGATGAGTTTGTGATTACCCTAACTATGTTGGGACAATTCCTCCAAATTGTCCTTGCAATTAAAAAAACATAATCAAAGGTAATCAACTCACTACACTACATGAAATCAACAATAGGAAGAATTTGTTCACATATATGGATTCAACATCAAAGAAGCTGTAGAATGTGAGGTGACAAAGGGCGGTGGAGTACCCCAAGAACCATAATATGCCTATTCAAGAGTCAAGGCGAGTAAGTAAAAAGCAATGTTTTTTTTTTTTTTTTTTTTTTTTTTTTTTTTTTTTTCTATTCAAGTTGAAAACTATGTTAATTAAATACTCAAATCGATTCTTCATCTTCAAAGAAGATGAAAATTTAGAGCCTCCTTTTTTACTATGAATGGTAGCACACCAAGCTCTTTCAATCTTGACTGGGATGAACTATGTCAAAATTTTATAGCAAAAATGTAAAATTTTGAAATTAAAACGGACTTACCTGGGCAAACTCTGTATATTTGTTGAGTGAATACTGAATACCATAGCATTTGCTTTATAATAAAAATTTCCTTTCTTCCGTTTTATGTTTGTACATGGTCAACCATTCAACATTAATACTAAGGGATCTAAAAACTGAGTCTATTCAACATTAATACTCCATCAATTTGCTTT
>FXXK01000681.1:18695-36750 GCA_900184695.1 Betula pendula
TCTTCTTTTTTTCTTTTTTTTTTGTGAAATGAAGAATATATTGCACTTGGTTGCATGGATCGGTAGTTGGAACTTGCTCAGAACGGTACTAAGGAATCTGTGGAGTTGAGGCAGTTTTTAACTCCAAACTTACCAAACAAAAAACAACAAATATTCCCAACTATAATATAGCATAAAGGGAACAATGGTAGAAATGAGGCAGCTTAGTTATTCAACTATATCTTCGCTGTAAGAGGTGGACTGAGATTCAGTGCAACGAGCATTGTTCATTGTATGTGCAATGGGTACACTCTTGTGAGAGGCTGTTCATACAAGTGCCAGACAGTTTGAGCTCCAGTTGTTTCGGCTACCTGAACATCTGTTCGAACAGATAGGGATCGGACAACCTCATTGCACAGAATTCCCATATGTATGAGGGTTATTATAACTTTTCTAACAACATTCAATCTGCTCTTGAGCATAAAGTGAACAATGGTAGAAATGAAGCAGCTTAGTTATTCAATTATTTGCTGTAAGAGGGTGGACTGGGATCCAATGCAATGAACTGTTCATTCAAGCTCATATGAGAGGCTATCCGGACCTACATGATCCCTACCTATTTGGGCTGTTCGAATAGATAGGATTCATATAGTTACATTGCACATAATCTCCATGTGTAGGAGGGTCATAACTTTTCTAACTACATTCTTTTTACTTTTCATAGAGCTAAGTTGCAATGTAGGGTTGTAAATTTTTTACTTAACTCGTAAAATCGACACAAAATTAACGAACTAAGGTTGAAAGATCTGATCTATTTAATTAAATCGGTCGAATTATGGTTAACTTATAGTCTTATATTTATGTTTCAATACGACCCAAACCCACAACACAACATTAAAGGCTGACAATTTTTTATACAACCAACGAACATGACAAAATCTCCACACGAAATTAGCAAGTTATGATTGAAAAATTTAACTTATATAATCTTACATATATGCCTCGACACAAATCCATTCAGATCAACCCATGAACACAAATCTTTTGCCCCTACTTCAATATTGTAGGTTTTGGTCAGAATTTGAGATATAATAGTTGGGGAAATGATGAGGGAAAGACAAAACTTAAAGCCCTTAAAAAGAAGAGCCTTTGTTTATTATACTACCTCTCTGTACCATATGTAGATGTAGGCATCCGTCTTAACTTGGGACTCTTGAAACTTTTTTATAAGTAATGCCAAAGCCTTACCACTAAAGCACTCTTTTATTCCTCCTTTCTGGTTGTTTACTTGGATTTATATATCTCTACATTTTCTCTGCCATTTGTCTCTCAAAAGGATAATCCACCGCCGGTTCACTTTTACAGAAGCTATAAAAATAAATAAAAAATAAATAAAAAAATAAAAAATTTAAATCGCGTTGCGCATGCGATATAGTAATATATATTTGTATAATTAATTAATGGCTTTAAAGTACTTCCTCTAATGGAGAGTTGCCAACCTACATACAGAAAACCAGTATTCTACTACTTGTAGTTTTACAAGTCACATGCGTAGGTCCATATAACTAATTATGCCTAAATTTACTGTTACAAAAAATAATAATAATTTAAATCCCCAAATGGAATCTTATGGGAGGGAGACTAATTAAATCGTACTTTTTTTTTCTTATTTAAATGCCTTAATTATTGGAGGGTTCTTTGTTAATGCATTAGGCATTAAGATCCTAATTCAGGCTTAGTGCCTGATTGGGATTGCCGTGAATAATAGAGATTAAGATCCTAGCTAATTTATCTAACGGTACACATTATAATATGTTATTTAAAATTTTAAATGATGTGGTAAGTGACAACATATACACTATGTGGCAACAATTACATTATTAAATTTAATTTAAACCATAATTTTTTTTTTTTCTAATCAAATGAGGAAGTGTTACATGGAATCTCCATAAAAGCAGTAGTCAAAATAAAAAAAGACACGAACCTCAAAAAGTCTTCCAATTTTCTTCGAAAGAACACGAACCTCGAAAGGTTCATTAAAAGCTACAACAACAATTGATAAGAGGTTATTAGAAAGGATTTGAACATGAGAGTATCTAGTGTAAATATGATGACAAATTTGTCTTTTTACATTTTTTTAAACAAAATTATCTTCACGTTTACATTGATCGGATACTCTCTAATTTGACCGGATACTCTCTTGTTCAAGGATCCCTATGCATTAAGAAAAACGCGGTAATAAATTCTCTTTAATTTCAAATTCTTGAACTTTTTTTTTCCATTATCTTTTTCTTTTTCTTTTGTATCTCGTAGCTCTAATTGGATCCATCAATGGAAAGAGCTAGCTATTGAGAGGTGCTGAGGATAACCTGGCAATTAACCTTTGTTATTGTTATTATATATTTTTATCATTGCATGCGTTAAACGTCTTTTAACGTATTTCCACCTCTACAATTTTATTGTTCTTTTTTCACAGTTTATTAATTCACGCACTCATACGCACACATGCAGATAGTTCCCAGGCACTTTTTTTCTTCTTTTCATGCAACTTAGACAGAGTCATGCTCCTCTGTGACTTTTTTTTTTTTTTTTTTCTGAGAATTGCTCCTCTGTGATTTGAGAAGCCAAGTTGATATCTATTTCTTTATTTGTCTGTTTATTTATTTTTCGTCTAAAGGGGCACCAAGTTTATTCAAAGGTCATAAGAATGGATAGAACACTAATAACAAGGATCTTCTCTCACTCAATTTCACTTGAAATGTATAACAGTGTAGATGTTCGGTTTTTCATAGTGGCTCCAGGCCGCCTTTCAGGGAGAAGTTTCGCCTGCACAAGGAAATGAAGCCATTAGAGTAGCGCCAGTGAGGCCCCTCCGATGGTTAAGTTAGTTGGAGAGGAAAGAAGAGGAGAAGGGAGAGAGAGAGATGGTTGTTATATATGAGAGATAATACTTGAATCCTTATATATATATCTAACACCCTAGGCCCTCTAGTATATCTTTTGGGCTATGGACTGGTGATATAGGCCTTAGGTAATTCTTAGGCCTTACAAACAGCTATTTCACGATAAATATTTTATTTTATTTCGTCTAAGTGTATATATAATATCATGTCATTTAAAACTTGTAAATAAGATGATAATATTTTCATCACGTGACATCATGTATATCATTAAATGAAACAAAATCAAATTTCGACCATAAAATGACCCTAAGATCCTACTCTGATTGGAGAGAGGGTGTTGCAATGCCTTTAATTTGGACGGTTCATTTTAAACGAATGGCCTAAATTATAATGCATCATTAAAAACGTAAACTCTTTTCGATTGTCGTAATTGGCTCGTTGTTGACCCCTAATGCCAAATCCGAATCCCTACACTTGGGATTGATACAATATTTCGGACACCTAAGTGCAACAAATCTTCGTTCCCTATGGTGGATCTCCATCCCATAAAAATGAGAGTAGGACAAATTTGAAGTATGACTTGAAAATAGTGGTCCATGACCTAACCCACAAATTTGTAGGGCACAGAAGTCCTAAGATTCTTTTGCAAGTCATATCTCTTTAAAAACAGATTTCGATCGTTCAAAGATACTGATTTTGGAATTTTGAAGCAACTGCCTATAATAAAATTTCCTAACAACTGCCAGAAAGAATTAAAAAGTATTTTTTTTTGCAGGCCTAAATAATTGATTAAAATGAATATCTGATCGATAATAATTAAAGACTCGATCAATCTTAATGGATGGTGAAGATCTAGTACACATTCTTATGCATGGTTGTCATCGAGGGTCGAAGTTTCATATATTTGGTCAATGATGGGATTACCAACCAATCAAACTATTGAATAGGAATAGTGTATATATATATATATTTACGCACACATATGGGTTTGTTGATAAAAAGTACAAAATAATAGTTTTTTTTTTTTTCTTTCTAAGGGTTTCTTTATTTCTTTCATTCTTTGTTTTTTTTTTTTTTTTATACCCATGATGGCATCATGGCATCATGCATTTGCGGGCTCTTTGTATTTATATGCTTCAATAATACTATAAACTTGAGAAGGCATATAAATTCAGAAGATAATTAAGATATCTAATCCACCAAATTTTGTTTGATTAAACAAAAACTATGATCTTCTAAATCTTTTAAGATAAGCCTTTAATGAAGTCTTTCAAATCTTTTAATGTTTGGTGTATTTCATTATATTCATATTTTAAGAACTCCACCTCGAAGTTTCTATAAAATCAAAATGATATTAATTAGGAAAAACTTTAATTATCACTATTGATCTTTTATCACTTTTGCGATCATATTTTTAAACTTTAAAAAGTGTTAATTTAGGGTTACCATCTTTCAGAAATTTACAATGTCAACCCTCATATCCAAATTGATAAGTGAAAATTTCAAAATACTCCTAAGATATTTATAAAATTAAAAAATACATTTATTTTAATATTAAAAATTAAAACAAAAACAAAAGACAGTGGTATTTTGGGAGATTTAACGCTGCTGAATTTGGACAGGAGGGTAGACATTACAAACTTCTGAAGAAATGGTAACTCTTAAATTGATACTTTTTAAAGTTAAAGATATGATTGCAAAAATTATGAAAGATCAGGAATGATAAGTGAAGTTAATGGTTCAGTCGATGGCATCGATGCATGTTTGCGGGCTCTTTGTATTTTATATGCTTCAATAATACCAATAACTTGAAAGGCATATAAATTCAGAAGATAATTAAGATATCTAATCCACCAAAATTTTGTTTGATTAAACAAAAACTATGATCTTCTAAATCTTTTAAGATAAGCCTTTAATGAAGTCTTTCAAATCTTTTTAAGTTTGGTGTATTTCATTAAGATTCATATTTTAAGAACTCCACGTTGAAGTTTCTATAAAATCAAAATGATATTAATTAGGAAAAACTTTAATTATTACTATGGATTTTTTATCACTTTTGCGACTATATCTCTTAAACTTTAAAAAGTGTTAATTTAGGGTTACCATCTTTCAGAAGTTTACAATGTCAACCCTCATATCCAAATTGATAAGTGAAAATTTCAAAATACCCTAAGATATTTATAAAAATTACAAAAATACATTTATTTAATATTAAAAATTAAAACAAAAACAAAAAGACCGTGGTATTTTGAGGATTTAGCGCTGAATTTGGACAGGAGGGTAGACATTACAAACTTCTGAAAGATGGTAACCTTAAATTGACACTTGTTAAAGTTAAGGATATGATTGCAAAAATTATGAAAAGATCATGGATGATAAGTGAAGTTGTTTCTGTTAATTAAAAGTAATGCTATTTAGTACACTACTATATAACTATCATGCAACTAAAATGATGCTGGCAGTACTTAAAATAAGTTTTTTTTTACTGATCCAAAGATTGTTTTTCACTACTGTTACATAATCAAATTGTATGGTAGGGTCTCTTATATAACTAATTAAGACTCGTCACATGATTAGGTGCCATAATGCTATCTCCCTTCCCAAAACCAACATTTTGTATTTCTTTGGTGGGTAAGCAAATCTTATTAAATATAAAAGAAAAAGATCTTACATACGAGTGTACAAACCCCACATACAACGATCCCATTTTCTTAATTAAAAGTTTACTGCTCCCACGTACGTAACTCCTAGTTCTTATATTCAGCATATTCAGGTTGCATGGTGCACACTCATTTCTGTAATATCTAACAAGATTCCCTTCTCTAAAAAGCGAAAAAAAGCATATAAGTGCAAGCACCCCCTACATGCTTACACACGCACATGCACAAACAGATGGGGGGTGATAAGCTGTGTGCAAGAATAATGGGAGGTGGGTTGTGCAGAAGGGTAGCCAATTCATGGAATAATATGCAGAAAGGGGTAAACGATGCCGTTTCAAAGAGCTTTATAGGGAAATACTTCAAGTTAGAAGCAAGAAAGAGCTGTTTTACAAAAGAACTACGTGCAGGCACGGCCACTTTTCTCACCATGGCTTATATAATCACCGTCAATGCCACCATCATCTCCGACTCCGGCGGAACATGCTCCGTCGCCGACTGCACGCCTCCCGCCGGCGCAAACCGAACGGCCACCCCAGATTGCATGTTCAAGCCCAACGCCGGTTACGAAAGCTGTCTTTCAAAAACCAAAAGCGACCTTATTGTAGCCACTGTTTTGTCGGCCATGATTGGGTCCATTGCTATGGGAATTCTTGCTAACCTTCCCTTAGCCTTGGCTCCTGCCATGGGCGCTAATGCATACCTCGCCTACAACATTGTCGGCTTTCATGGTTCTGGGGCCGTCTCCTATCAAACTGCATTAGCAGTGGTCTTGGTTGAAGGTCAGCTTAACCTTTAGAAAATAGATGAATTTAATTATTTAATTTATATTTTAACACTTAAGTGTAGGTTAAAACTCGATTTTCTTTAATAGGTGAGCTAAGCCTAACAAGTAAAATATTTAATTAGAATAGGAGGTGAATGATAGAGACATTGTTCAAACTAGCTCTGATACCATGTTAAGAGCATGTTTAAAATTACGTTGGGAAATATAATTTTTGTCTATAAAAAACCCCTAAAATAGTTTTGTTTTTAGAATCTCATTTTCAAGCTTTTTCCAAAATATAGTTTTGGTCCCTTTTTTTTATGAATTTCTTTTTTTTGAAGTGATTTTTTAGGTTTTTTACCAAACGAACCTTTTTTTTTTTAACAACTTTTTATATACTAAAACACTCTCGAGTTCCTTAATGCAATCACAAATAGGCTCTAAAATTACACATTGTCCCAAAAGCTTAAGGTCCATTTGAGTTTGCAATTTTAAAAAGTGCGATTTAAAAATAACGATTATAAAATGTATGATTTCAAAATGTGATTTTTAAACACATTTTAACCCTTAAAATTGTATATTTTCAAAAAAGCGCCTACTAACCTACGATTTAAAAACGTAAATTTTATTTACGTTTTTAAATTGTAATTTTTTTAAAAGCATAATTTTAAACGATCAATTTTCTGTAATTTGGTTTAAAAATTTTTTTTTGTCTATGACCAAAATTTTTTTTAAAAAAATTCATTTAATGTATATTTTGACAGGTTGTGCATTTTTCGTAATATCTGCTATCGGCCTCCGGTCAAAGCTCTCCAAGCTTATACCTCGTCCAGTCCGACTTGCAAGTGCAGCGGGGATCGGCCTTTTCATTGCATTTGTAGGCTTACAAGTGCAGCAAGGAGTAGGCCTTGTGGGTCCTGATTCGTCTACATTGGTGACCATCACTGCCTGCACACATACAAACCCAGAAACTGGTGAGTGCAATGGTGGAAAGTTGCGGAGCCCGAAATTCTGGCTTGGAGTGGTTGGCTTCATGATCACGTCTTTCGGGTCAATGAAGGAGATCAAGGGCAGCATGATATATGGCATTCTTTTTGTGACATTTATATCATGGTTTAGGGGAACCTCAGTAACAAATTTTCCCAACACCCCACTTGGTGATAGCAACTACAAGTACTTCAAAAAAGTTGTTGATTTTCACAAAATCAAATCAACAGCTGGGGCTATCAGCTTTAGGAATTTCAACAGAAGTGAGGTTTGGGTGGCATTAGCAACCTTGTTCTATGTTGATGTTCTTTCCATCACAGGCACAATGCACACGATGGCCGAAATTGGAGGGTTTGCTAATGATGAAGGAGGCTTTGAAGGCGAGTACTTGGCCTACTTGGTTGATGCTGGCTCCACGGTCGCAGCGTCTGCATTGGGAGTTTCCACGGTTGCCACTTTTGTGGAGTCGTCCGCGGGGATGCGAGAAGGCGGTCGGACGGGATTAACAGCAGTGATCGTCGGTTTATATTTCTTCGTTTCACTGTTTTTCATCCCGCTGTTTTCTAGCGTGCCTCCATGGGCGATTGGCCCTTCGCTTGTCATGGTTGGGGTGATGATGATGAAGGTGGTGAAGGACATAGATTGGGGGAATATGAAGGCCGCAGCCCCTGCTTTTGTGACCATGCTTCTCATGCCACTAACTTATTCCATTGCAAATGGGATCATTGGTGGGATTGGTCTCTATGTCGCTCTTAGCCTCTATGATTTTGTTGTGGGCTTGATCAGGTGGTTGATCAAGATGAGGAGGAGGGTAGTTGAAGAACAAAATCAAGTGTCTGCTACAGTTGGTGTAGATCCAACAGTTGAAGCTGTCTAAGTATAGTAGAGCCTTATGGCTTAGAGGTTAGTGATTTAGTTCGAGTTTTGTTTTTGTAATAGTAATATGCTATTCCTCATACCTATTTATTACATTCATTTCACACTTATTTGGTTGAGGTGACGTATTTTAAGTGGCTGACATGAGAAGCCACTTAAAATACATCACATCAATCTGTGTAAAATGGGTGCATGTGAAGAGTAGCATTACTCTTTTGTAATAGTATCTTGAATTTGATAGTACGTTGCCATGCAATTATATACTCCTCTCGGAAGAGATGTATTTGGTGTCATTATCTTACACGTCTACTGTCCATTAAATATATATATATATATCATTAAATCTGTGGGACCTATATATAGGTCCACATATTCAATGATAAATTTACTCATTTCTTGTACGGAGATTATGAATAAGAAATGAAAACCAAACATTTCCCTTCCCAAAAAGACAGTTTTCCTAAAAAAAAAATATACGTGAGAGAACATGTTCTCAGAACACTTGCTAGTTAATAGACTAGGTTGAAGAGTTTTCTCCAACCTAGTCTTGAAAAACTTTGTCTATGCCCCTTTGGTTTGTTTGATTAGTATTCCGATCAAAAACTTTATTTCTTAAAAGGATTTAATCATTTAGCTATCAATGAATGATTCAAGAGAGAATAAACATTCTTGTGATTTATGTCCAAAAGATTCAATTAGAAATTTTTTTTAAAAAAAAAATGAATTATCATGAAATTACAAAACATAATTTGTTTTTAAATTGGACTGATACTACCAGTTGAATGAGTATATGAGTAAAGCATCGATGGATAAAGAGAGAAGAGAGTATTTATAATTGTAACTAACTCTTTAATTTTATGATTTGTGTGTATTAGAGAGATTGAAGCAAAATAGTCCCAGAACGAGTCATCTTTTTTTTTTTTTATATATATATATATATATAAACCTACGTTATGTAACTCATCTCACAAGATGAGAGCTAAGGCCAATAACAAGACGCTAGAATAATATAGAAGATTTTTTTTTTTTTCTCTTTGTTTTTGTTTTTTCCCCTTTTCCTTGAATTGGATGGTAATTGTAATTGTCTCAAGCTTTAATTATTACGAATCCTAGCATATCTAGCCCATTTTATCAATCATTTTGGACCTTGAAATTCCAGTTTTATACTCCCCACCCATAGGTGTGCTTGTTGATGTCGGAAAATGAGAGTGGAATCTTTCTCTTAGACAATTATTAACTTCCACTTATAAAATATGTTTTGTAAAGGAAATACATACAATTTGTCCTTAGGAATTACAAATTCTCAACGCTATAATAAGTGCAGTTATTGACTGTTTAAATAACAATTTGTGACTGTTGATATAGCAGATTATGATTAACATACGACGGTTAGAAAAAGCAGCCTTTTGTGTAAAAAACCAAACCAAAGAACATGATCGTTCATGTTGCAGAACAGACTTCACTCGAGCAAAATCTAATGTTCACTCAAGCCGTGTCAAACCCAAGAGGGTCGCTTGACCCGTGCTCGATGGATGCTCGAGCGAAGTACTGACATTCAAAAATCGCACCAAAAAAGAGGCTCGTGGATCATGCAATATTCTACATTGCTAGGTAGGGCTCGGGCTGCAACTAATTAATCATTAGGTACATTACACTAACATTCCTACATAGGGAAAAAAACAAAAAACAAAAAAGGTCCATAGATATTGGATTACAATTCCAACAGTTCTTCACATAATTCTGGTCTATTTATATATACAAAATATGAGGCTTGAAGCAAGTCCAGCTTTGTTTACCTGTGGGTGATATGGACGCCATATATACCCTCCGAGTCACTCTCAACCCCAAAAACACACTCGTCTCCAGGTTGAATGCTATTTGCCTTGCTAAAAGCTTCCCAACCACTTATCAAAACTCTGAAACAAGACCTCTCATGATAGATTACTGGCCACAATCTCATAGCTGGATCTCGTAGGAACACAACCTTCCTTTGCATTTTTGCTCTTACCTTGTTAGAAGATGGCAAACATGTAGGCAACTCCTACGCAAGCATTTGAGGGAGGTGAAAATAGTCAGTAGGTACAAAATGAAAGACCGATTCATGGTATGAGGTGGACACAGGAACATCTCGGTTGAGCAGAGTTCATCTACTAGAATGATCAACTTAATCATGAAATACAATGAATGAAATTCAGGTCAGTCAAATGCATGAACATTTCTTTATTTAGAGAAAACAAGGTAAAAGACGGTCTCGGTCAATCCTATTCTCTCATTTTTAAACAAAAGCTATTATATTTATTATTCTCACTCCAGATCAATTTCTACTCACAATAAAAGTTCTCTTATTTATCAAAAAAAAAAGATCAATTTCTACTCACAATCACTTAATCAATAATAAAACACACACTAATTCACAAACAAATACAAACATGCATATATATGTGTCTATGCACGGGCGTGTGTTTTAAATTTAATGATAATATAGTGTTAATGCTTGCATATACTGATTAAAGGGTATGATCTAACTATTTCAGATTAATTTCCAGATGCTATGCGCCTATGCCACCAAGAAGTGATTTAAACATTTCATTCATCCTCAACATAATTCTGTGAAACGAGTAGAACTAATAATGAAGAAGCATACAATTTCCAGGTGCGCCCTTATCAGCAAATGGAATGACAATATTTAGGAAGAAATAACATGATCACTGAAACAAAAAAATTAGCATGAAACAATATTGTAGATCAAGAACAAATTTCTGGCGTAAAACCAATTTTAAAGTCGAAAGTAACAAACACAGAAAAATGCTAACTCAATAAGCTAATGAATAACATACAAGAAAAGATTGACTTTCTGTGGCCAGCACTCTAATTGGCGAGAAAATTCCAACCGACTCGATAGGTTCAACTTTCACCACTCCAGGAACAAAATCTTTCTCTCTTACAATCTCCTCCTTAATCACCTTTGACTCATTCCCTGGATTTTATTGCACACGGTTATTTTGAGATGATAAAAAAGCAAAACAAGATGCATACGCATGTGGGTACACACACACAAACAGAGCTCCAAAAGGGCAGTGACTCCTTAATGACAAAACATAAAAATAAAACTTTACCACATATTTCTTGAACTATCTTCTTAAGACTGCATAAATCTGGAGTCATCCCCACTTGCTCTTCTTTAATTATTTTATTTATTTTACCTGTTCAACATAGCAATTAATTGTAGTTGAGATATGAGATGAAATATCTTAAATGACCACCATAAATCACAAAGAAAATGTAGCAAAGTATGCTCCCAGGGGACATGGCCACCTGATCGTTTTCTGATATTGACTAAGAGAGGTTTCCAAGTACAAAACAAACAAAACCAATAATCAGATCATAATTGAAATGATAAAACGAATATAAACCCAAGAATCCCCACGAGAAAGCAAATAGAAGCAACTAACTTGATCCTGCAGCACCTGATCCCTCGGCAATCTGGCACCTAGTAATTCCTATATTTGATATGTTAGACACGTTCTCTTCATTTTCTTCAAGTATCACAGCCGATTTGGTCAAGGGATGCCAAGATGTCTTGTCATCACAAGATATTTTATCCGAAGGGGATGCCTTCTTATCAATCGCTTTAGAATAGTGACTTTTCTCAATCATTTGAAAGTCTGATGCATCTGTAGGTGCAACTCTACTCACTCCCCCCTTGTTCACAGGATCTTTGACAACTAAGCAGGTTTCAATTTGAGACCTCACTGGTGTATCAGTATGACTAGGGAATCTTGCATCTTTGACTGCAGTTGTATTTGTAACATCATCAATTGTTTCAAAGTTAAACAAGTCAAGTACAGGCATCCTATCATTTCCTTGTTTGTCTCTCAAGTCTCGATCGATAATGTAATATGGCTCTTCAATGTATTCTGCTTTGGACACAGGTTTGGCCCTTTCCTTGCTCTTCTCACTATTCAAAATATTTTCAGGGGCTTTTAGTATTGGTTCCACATCATTCCCCTCGCATTGGCTTTGACTAATTTCTACATCTGACACAGATTCAACGGAGATGCTTGAACTGTGTTTACTCATTGAACCTTCACCAACTGTGTGGTGCTTGCCATGTTTGGCAGTACAATTCCAATTAACCCTAGCTCTTTTCTTGGCATTGCTGTTCTCAGGAAAATCTATTTTTTCACACCCAGTTGTATCGAAAATCTTAACATCAAAGTATGATCCCATAATGTAAGTGAAAATCACAAAATCTCCAACTTGTAAGCCATGGTCTGATGAAAAGGAACTCCATCCTTGTTCAAAAGCGAGAGAGCCATTAAGATCGGATATTGTTACTCCCCATTGCTGCCCACTTGAGTCCTCAAGAAACGTTTTCTGATTAACCAATAATGACACTGTAGCAGCAAATTTAGGAGGCAAAAACTGCATGACAAATGGCAGCATCATGTTTAGAAAAGACATGGAAGTAGTTCATCAGAATAAAGAAATGATCTGTGGATTCGTCATTGCTAAGTGAAATGCACTAATTATCACTAGGAGGAAAAATTCAAAAACAAGTCAGGGTGTTAGCGAAGTCACTTTTGCACCCCATAATTTACATCAATTCTCAATAAATAAATACCAGTATACATTAAATAAAGCACATCAAAAGACAGGTCAATACGAACTAAGGTTCTTGCATTTGTGCATTTAGTAGAGAGTGCAGCATGTTTCCAACATTCCTGTAGCCTTTTTGACAGAAAAAAGTGGGGATGGCCCACATCACTGGCAGACCTAAACTCCTTACCAAACCCCCCTCCCAAAAAAAAAAATTTAAAAAAAAAAAATCCCAACATACAGAACTAAATAAGTAAATTTTGTCAATTTACAGTAGGATGTAATTTTCAGAAATATTAAATTTTTTGCAAGGCACTGTTCAGCGAATTTCAGCAGTATGCAACCACAAAACTTGAAGGTATATTTTTTACTTAAACTAGATCAGACGGAAATGGAAAATAAATCGAAGTAAAGTACCCTGTCACCATTAAAAACATGCCACTTAAAACAAAAGGTTTATTCTTTGCAACTCAAAAGTAAAAAAAAAAAAAAAGTGTGCATGGGTGAGGGGGGATGCATACTCTCCCTCCTCTCTTCCTGTTCTTCCCCATTCTCAAAGATCTCTACTCTGATTGGTACAAGTCCTATTGGGGTTCATATTCTTCTGTACCTTTGGTGCTGATTGAGGAATCCAAGGGCATAGTTGAAGCTGGGTTTGGCGGTTTTTTATTTGGGTTCTCGAGATTTAGGAGTTAAGCAACTGCAAAGGTGGATAATGTCTACAACATTAAAAAAACACAAGCATGCAGGAGTTAGTGGGATACGATTGTTTGATCCTAAGTCAATGGGAACTAGAAATTTAGGTTTGGGGGGGGGGGGGTAAAAAATTAATTTTAGAGGGTAAACGTGAGAAAATTTTAAAACTTTAGGGAAAATTTTAAAACTTTAGTTCCACCCCTAATCGGACCCATAGATGTTAATGTATATGATACAAGATATTTCAAAACCTCTTCACAGAACAACCTAACTAGTACCTTAACCATAGAAAGTAAAAAAGCATCTTATTGGTGCAAACTGAATACACTCAACTAAAATTAAAGTTTTAATTGTTTCAAATTTTTACGCAATGAGAGAGAAATGAAGATCATTTCAAGATTATATTTTTATCAACGGAATTCTGGAGGATCCTAATCATATTGAGAACTATAAATATAGCAATTCATGCCTCCCCATATAGAAAAATACTAAAATTGAGATATATTCCACTGGACTATAATGTACTGAATAAAGTCCAACATACATTTGAGAATTAATGAGAATAACACTTGGAAACTGATCATTCAACACCCCAATAAAATTCTATAAGGAGATCTAATTCTCTGTTTCAAGCAGTTGCCAAAACAGATCAAGATTTCACAAAAAGATCTGACGGTAGAAGGAAAGAACATTGCTAAATCAATTGAAATTCAGTCATAGTAACACCACAATACATAAACACAAACAGCACAATGAAAGCAAACATGCTCATGGTGCGGTAAAGGTAAAAGTGAAAGCAATAAACATATAGAGTGGCACAAAGAGAAGAAAATACTCAAAAATTATCATACCAAGACTTGTGAAAACCGATCACCAATCATGACTTTGAAAAAAGAGGTGACTAGAGGTGATAAATTTTTCTTCTTCCCATGAACCAGTAAACATTTCTTGATGCACTCCGGACAAGCTTCCACCTTGCAAGCCATCGGCCCCCTACTTTGTTGAACACTTGCTCCACTGCAAAACCATTTTGTTTTAACAACAAAAGAAAATTAATTAGGAAGAAGAGAAACGCAAACCAAGATATCCTCTCAAAGGCAAAATTGGAAAAATAAAATAAGGATAAGCCTTTAGTGGCAAAATAGCAGTCGTGGCACCCTACTTAGCAAGAACAAGGCTACAGAATTGCAAGGTCGTGCAATAGTAACCAATGTATAATATCCGCAAATTGCATTCTTGAAAATCCAACATTAGTGTAATCTAAAACTCCGATTGTTAAAACAACTGCCAAAGCTGGCAGTTAGGGGTTATTTGAGTCACATTTTCCCTTTTTCCTTTCTTTTTATATGTAGATACAACTTGTGCTTCTATATAGGATTGAACCCATGACCTGACCCTTCACCCCTTCTTAATGAGGAGCAAGGATGCCATTTGGTCCTACAACCATTCACATATTATATAAATCAACCTGCCAAGCTAATGCAACACCAAAAAGGATTAACATAAAAAAACAAATATTATCCGGTTCAGCTAAAATATTAGTAAAAGAAATAAACAATGTATTCCTACTTAATTGAAGCTTTATATTATCATAACATGGAACACATGCAAGAATTTAATACTGTATACTGGGTTAGGGCACAATATAAAGGCGTATACACCTGATTACTGAATTGTATGATGTGTATGCTCTCAATTAAAAGAGGGGAAGGGTAAATATGCTAATTGATCAACAACATAATATTACCAATCCTGCTTTGACAGACTTCCTGTGCTTCAAGAACATCAAGGAGGGTGTTGTGCTACCATTATATATCAGGCTAAACATCTTATAAGCCATACTACATTTGAGTAGAATACATCACTATATCAACGCCAATCCCTTCTTCAACCCACAGATGGAAGCACAAAAATTACCATGCTTTCCACATAGGACCTGCTAAGTTCAAATTCTTTGGTAGTGTTTGGAATTTTAACTTTTTTGATAAAAAAAAAAAAAAAAGTTTAAATTTCTAAATACTACCAAAGACTTCGCAATCTTAAAACTCCAGCTGATAAAACTTAAATAAAATGCATTAAGAACTCTACCAGATCATGGATCAGTGGGAGTTTTTCATCAAGATGGGACTATTACTGTATTTCCTCTGTTTAAAGTGGAATAAAAAAGTAACAGACCTGGAGGCAATTCATGGAGGGAAGCCCTCCACACCCCACCCCCAGCAAAGAAAACACAACATAGAACAAAAGCTCAAACTTCATAGTTTTTTTAATTTCACATTTTCATGAAAAGAAATTGCTTGATCAAAGAAAGATATACGAATTTCAGGTTTAAAAAATAAATTCTTTCACGGAAACTTAAAACACTTGTTATACGTACTTAAAGCTATGAACTTTTTACCAAGAAAGTCTTTCCAGGAACTTAGTCCCTGTTTGTTTCAATATTTGTTAGATTTTTCTTAGAGAACAGGAAAATTTAGGTGCAAAAGTTGCCTTCTTTGACAAAGGAACGTAAAGCACATAAAGCTTCATAATATATAAATATGACATACATTGATTGACACTGTCAAGAAAGAAACTTCACCCTGAAAACTTTTCCAAAAACCATTTTTTTTTTTCCATTGGAACAATCTGAACCTCCATGCTTGTGATTCTAGCCTAACAAACTAAACCTAAGCCCTACATGAACAAGTTTTAAGCACATTGCTACAATAAAACCATGCACAATAATATATTTTATGAAACACTTAAAATCAAGCCAAAATTCTTAGTGAAAACCCGAAATAGATTAGAGAGAAGGTCTTTGAGAGAGAGTGGAATCACTTGGTCCTACTGCTCTTTTGGCGCTGTAGGGGTTTCCTCTCCATCTTTTGCTATGTTTTTCTGTCTCTGTCACCAAGCGCCACGCCAAATCAGAGAGTCTCCTTTCACGTTCAAGATCCTTTTTTTTTGTCCTCTCTTCATTTATATTTCTCTTTTCCAAGAAAAATATGAGAGTGGGGTTGGGATATATTTCGATCATTCCTTCCTTGTCCTTTTGCCTGTAGGACTCACAATTCGTGGGGGGTGTTTGTTAAACTTTGGGGTTTTTTTTTTTATTTTTTTAATAAAAAAAAATTAAAAAATTATTATTTATTTATTAGTATAAAGACGGTGATGTGAATTAAAGAAAATAATATTAAAAAAAAATTGTATGAAAAATATTATTATTTTTTATGAAGTTTTTTATTTAAATAATAATAAAAAGTACGTAATATAATATAAAAATGTAAAAAAGTTATTAAAAAATTATTGAAAAAATATTAAAAATGAAGTTGAATTTTAGGGAGAAAAAAATGGAAGTAGAAAAGTGTTTAGCAAACACCCCGTATTAGCATAATGGGTTCATGTTTGATTGATTCACGAGTCAATTTAATATGGGTCGACCCAAATACAACACGATTAACATAATTGGTTTACGTGTGGCAAAAAAATTCAGCATGTGTCTGATAGTTTTTTTAATTGTTGATGTTTAATTTTACTTTTTTTTTCTACCATTAAAAAAAATTACAACATTATATTGTAATTTTTTTACGGCACTTAAACCAAATCTCTCGTTTAATAAATAGGTTATGTTGGGATGAGCTTACCCGACCCAACTTGCATAACTCATTTAATAAACGGATTGTAACCCGTTTTCAACTTGTATATGAATTAATATTTAAAAAAAAATGCATTTTAACTTATATAAATTTATATAAGAATTATGAATTTTTAAAATGAATTTTAGTCTTTTAGGGTTTTGTTTTTTAATTGTAAAAAAAAAAAATCTAATTTAATTTATAAAAGTTATGCATGTCAACCATAGGTTAACCGAGTTGACTCATGATTTACTGGTTTATTAAATAGGTTAATTCAAGTCTATCTAACTTGACCTGAACCCAATTATATAAAACTATAACCCACTAATTTTCATGTTGAATTTGTGGGTTATGTAAAATATTGTTAGCCCTACTTTTGGATAGACAAAGTTTTCTTTTTGGGTTAAATACTTTGCATGGATACATGGATTAATGTGAAATTAAATGGATCTTTTCATTTTTTTAAATTATGTTGGTCCTTCCATCCAATCTTTCCTCCAATAATTTAATGGCATGCTATGTCAAATCAATCGATAATTGCCGCATATTTCATATGTCACATTAATATATATATTATAAAAAATAAAAAATAAAAAGAAAGGGAGGTCAATCAATTGGTGGCCGAACCATCTCCATGGCCATTAGGTACAATATTAATGTGACATGTAGGACACATGATAATCATTGATTAGTTTAATGTGGCACACCATTAAATTATTGGACGGAATGACCAACTATATTTATTACATGTCCACATATACTATATGCATTACTTTCTAAAATTTGGAAGTTTGATTGATGTAGCATTAAACCACAAGTGCTAAAAAAAGAAATTAACCATTATTTTTCCATTTGGTTTTTATATATCTCTAATGTTTGTGATTTTGAATGCATGTATAAAAATACATGTGAAAATTATATATTTTTTATTGTTATTAAAATTATACGTGATAATTACATGTTCTAAAGATAAAT
>FXXK01000681.1:37200-175058 GCA_900184695.1 Betula pendula
CCTAACTCCAATCAAAAGAAAAGTGCCCCATATTCTTACTACGTAAAAAACACATGCATATCTATTGTAAAAAACGCATATTATTAAAAAACGAAAATAGATTTCTTTTTCTCAAATGCTAAGCGGTAAATAACAATCTAAAAAATGGGACTGTAAGAAATTTTTGTCCCAAAAGTCCCGACCTACATGCATAGTTAAAGGAAGGGCTAGTGATAGTCACGGGCTTAATTAAACACAGTAAAACCTTTGTCCTGCACGTTCAATGTGTCCATTTGAAAAAACAAAAAAAAGGTGTGTCCACAGTAGAATGGCGAATGAAGGGCTGGTGACATACGCGGCCCAATAACTCATAATGGTATCGCAATTCACCATGGCTGCCCTGCCCCTGCATTCATTAAGTTAAAGGAAGCGGTCCTCTATATCTTCGCCAAAGATCTTCTGACCAAATACAGAGTTTGATTGGACTGACTGCAAAACTACTCATATCCACCTAACCAAAAGCAACCCAACAGACAAAAAAAAAGGGCAACCAAAAAAATCAGTCAAAGGCAATATTGAAGGTCTAAATAACCAAAAGAACAAATGAAATTTCAAAACAACCAAAAGCAAGACCAAAATCTGTCTCTCAACAGTAACAGCTAGTGTTTGATGAACATTAGGAGGCCATACCCAACGGCCAACACAGCTTCTTTTAGAGACTTCCTTAAGGACTTTTTCTTTTGCACCTCTTTGTTCAAACACCCCAATAATTTTCTATGGTGTTTGTGTGTGTATAGTACAGGACCACCACTTTCTGTGTTTTTTTCTCTCTCCCTGATCATTTCTCACTGTTGACTTAGGCTCCACCACTTTCTGGGTTTCTCTTCCCTCCATAATTCTATCAAGAATTATTTAGTCCAAGTGAGAGAGAAACAAAGGGTGGGAGAAATGTTTGATTACTATCAGCAGCTTGCTGCTAGACCCTCTTACCAAGATTCCCTTAAGGTTCTTGAGGCTGATATTCAGCATGCCAATGTGCTGTAAGTTTTCTCTCTCTCTCTCTCTCTCTCTCTCTGTATTTGTGGGGGCTTCTTTCTTCGGTTGTTTAGGTTCAATTATGTAAGTGGGTCTTGTTTGGTAGGTTAATATGATTGAGAGTATGAAATTCAGTTATGGCCTTCCATTAGTATGGTTTTGATTTTGTGTTTTAATGTGTTTCAATATTCTGTTGTGCTATATTCAGACTGACACTTAAACTCTGGAAATCCCAGAAAGGTTACAACTTTAATGAGAATTTTAGAGTTTGGCTCCTTTTTGTGTTTCGTTTTTAAGTCTTTTTTTTCCTCCCTTCTTGTTCCTTGTTCTTGTTAATAGTTGGCATTATTGCATGAAAGAGTGCAATTCTCAATTCTCCAGCTTATTAATGGGACGAAAGTTTTGGCTCCGTTTCTATTTTTTGGAAATTTATCTTCTTTCTGGTCACAATTGATTGGTTTCTGTTTGCATTTTTTTTTCCTAAGTTATTTACTAATTTTTGAGTTTGCAAAAATCTGTAACTGCAATTGCTGCGTGCAGTGCAAGTCCAAACCCACTTCAAATCAAAAGTGCTAGTGTTAAGATTAACATTGACAATGGCGTTTGAACTAGCTCTGAAAAATTTGGATATTTTTGTCCTCCACTCTTCTTTTTATTGTGCAGATTACATGGAAACTATATAAGATAATAAAATTCAAAAGGGCATTAAATGCACATAGAACTCTCAAATTTAACTTTAGCCTACAGTGTTACCTTAGAGGTTCTATAACTTTCTTTGTTATTATTAGTGTTCTGAATTTGCTATTGAGCCTTAACATACACAAGTGAATTAATAGACCAAGATATGGTTGGTCAATTGTGATGATCGTTTGATTGGTTTCAGTTTCAATATGAATGCAGGGCAGCTTCTATTCCAAGAGGCAAGGGTGGTGCCTGCCTTCAAATGAAATTGGTTTACAATAATTTGGCACCCCTTTTACTGATTTTGCGTCAGTGGATGGATTGCTCATGTACTTGTCTACTTTCAAGTTATTTAAACCTTTTTCAAATAATTGTATACGAGGTTAATTTCCACTTCCTTGCCTATGCATTATTACTACCAATTAGATGGTAACATTTTCATGTCTGCTACATTTTTTATCTGTATATGCATATGTTGGTAAAGTTTGATTTTTGGAAATTTGTATGTTTGTTAATCTCTTATTTCTTTAGGTGCGGTCTGATGGGAAGCCAAATATCTCTTCATGTGGAAGGAGAGCTACCATTAAAGAATTCTATTATATGTAAATTATCTTCAATTCTTTTGGTACTATAATGTGTGATAAGAGGGTATTTGGGCAACATACATAGAAGGAAACTATTGCATTTGTTTCACATGTAGCAGAATAAGTCTTTCTTTTATCATATGGAATAGGTTCCTTTGAGGATTTCAAGAATTAATCACTTATCCTTTATGTTAATGTAATGATAGGACACAATATCAATTTTTCTTAAAATAGATACGTTTAAAGGACACCTTTGTGCTTTTAGAAATCACATGTTATGAAATTTTGAGTGAAACAATAATCTTCTATCTATAGTCTTTTACCTATATAGAAGAAAAAGGGAATGGCATAATATTCATGCACCTACTTGTTTCTTCACCTTATCTCTGTTAATGATTTATCCTGTAACCTGTAAATGCAGCTGTTATATTACCATCTCTTCAGCGTCTCAATGGTGACTCATCAGAGTTGGATATTACACAAGAGGAAGGTAGCGGCTTCAAGATGGTTGTGAGGAAGAAATTGGAAAATAAGAGGAAGATTTCAGATGTGGACTTGGATAGGGAAGATGAGTGTGGCATCTGCTTGGAGTCTTGCACTAAAATGGTTGTGCCAGACTGCTGCCACGCCATGTGCATCAACTGTTACCGCGACTGGTATTTATGACCTTATTACTTTCATCATATCATTTCCAATTTGGTCCATTTTTGATTTGTGACAAGGAAGAGAAGCCCTAATTTTTAACAGTTGTCACCTTTGCTTTCTTTTCTATATGTTATAGGAACACAAGGTCAGAATCTTGCCCATTTTGCCGGGGAAGTCTAAAGAGAGTGGATTCGGGAGACTTGTGGGTTCTGACATGCAGTAGTGATGTGGTTGACACTCAAACTGTGTTGAAGGAGGATATGTTGCGCTTCTCTCTTTATATAAACAGCCTTCCTAGGGATATCCCAGATGCTCTGTTCTTAATGTATTACGAGTACTTATTTTAATCAGATAGACATGAAGAATGATGCACAGAAAGTGAAAAATGCTGACTGCCACCTGTACAGAGTCTGGTATGTTTCATTCCAACTTGATATTTGGGTAGGAATAATGTACATCCACTGTGTAAAAGACCCAATTATTAATTTTGAAATTGAACTTCTTCCAGCGTGAGATGTTGTCTTTTTGCTTCTATTTGCCAAGATTACATAAATGTTTGAGGCTGTGTGTTGCGATTTCTTTGCATTATAGAGAGAGGCTCATTTGCATTGGCAAAACGAATGTTCTGACCCAAGTTGACTAATGGAAATTTGTTGAATGGTTGATGATCAAATGAAACTGATGAAACTGCCAAATTATTTCTTTAAATCTGGCTACTGACCCTTTTAGCATTATGATAGGATGTCGAAATGTCTTGTCTTTCTGATTATGTGATTTCAAATATGGAGTGTTGTATATTCCCTGAAGACTTGGCAATGCTCTTTCTATATCATGTGTAGTCTGTGTAGATAGTAGATGAGAAATGCTACAGCTCCTTCTTTTGTCCTTCTCCTATCCTTCTACATTTTAAAATTACCATTGGATCTATGAATCTCATGTGGTCCCCACATAAAATTTATAGATCCAATGGTGATTTTAAAAAGTAGAAGGATGGGAGAAGGATACGGGGAGATGCTGTAGCATTGCTCATAGTAGATATGTTGTGGGAGACGAGGCAAAAGAATTCTGATTATGCGGAATATGAATAATCTAGCAGATTTGATTCTGTTTTCTTGGTATATTTGAAACAAGAGGTTGACCCAAATTCTCTTGGCATATATGAAACAAGAGGTTGACCCAAGAATTACAGGAAGAAACAGAAGATTTTCATATTTAAAAGATAGTGTTGAGAAGTTCTATATCACATCCGCAAATTTAGGCTCCGTTTGTTTCAACATAAAATGTTATTTAGTGTTTGGCTCATTCAAAAAATTAATGACGGCATACAATGGCCGGCAACCTCTAACGGTGGCCTTAAACGGCCCCACGACTTATGGCGAACATCAATGGTGGATTTTGGCAAACTTCGGCAGCCGGTATCGAAGAATCAACTGTGAGAGAGTGAATGCAAAAAAAAAGTTCAAATTCGAAAAATTGTTTATGGTTTTAAAAAAGTAAAACTATCTTACGAAAATTTAAAAAAGCTTAACCATGATTTTCGGTTGTCCCAAGTATTGAAAAAATAGAAAAAGAGTTTTTCAAAAAACATTTTATCTAAACTGGTTAAATCTATCTCCTTTTTCCTCACCTGGACTAATGGGGCCATTGCCGCATCAAAACGGTGGCATCCTTACAGGTTTTGTCTTTGGGTGGTCAAAGAGGCAGAGAAGAAGGATACGACAAAGGCTTACATCCTTTGATTTTCAGTAAAAACAATGCAACAGACTAACAGATACAGTAGAGTGAAACCGATGGTACTTGCTTGGCAGAGAGGAAGGCTACGTTGCTTAGATAACTTTCACATATGAAAAGTTTATTGCAACATATGAACCATTTTTTTAATATTTTTTTCTCTCCATCTCTCTTTCACATATATATGAAAGAGTGTTGCAAAAATTAATAAAAATAGACTAAAAAATACGATTTAAATAAAGTGGAGAAAAAAATAGAGAATTTGTTGGAGCGTATATAAAAGATATAGTAATTAAACTAGAAATTTATACTTTTTCGGTAATTATTTTATTTTGACTATTACTGACAAAACTTCAAGCATAAAACATATCATGTGATTTCATCATGCATATTTCGAACTACTAGTCCAACTTATGACAATATTGCAGCAAGAAACAATACTATACTGAGGAAAGCATAATGGCAATATGTGGTTCACCCTACTTTGTTCTTTCTGTCCAACAAGTAACTGAACGGAGGGTCGCTAAGAGTTCCATTGAGGAACATGTTTGAGACCACCTTATACATAGCTTCAGTGAGGTGCACCCCATCCCAGTTGATGTACTGTGAAGGGTTTGGGCAGGCTTTTGCAGAAGACGTCCCACATGTATTCAACACATCGAAGTTGTATGGTTCACCTGTTCCACAGCATGCTTTGAAACTCTCCTTGAATCCGAATCTACTCGGATTCTTCATGACCGTCTGGTAGGCGGTCCAGTAATCGGCGTAGGTGATGACGGCAAGGGGAAACTGCCTCCTGAGGTCCTGCAACTTTACCTGGAGGACTGCATTGTGGATGTAGCTCTGGTTGTTTACACTCTTCACACACCCAATATCGTCTCTATCATCTTCAGTAGCCAGTGACATGGCCAGCGGCAGGCACCCCGTTAATGGAAGACCTTGGACAACTACATATTTTGCACCCTTTTTCAGCAATGACTGCGAAACAATCCATTAATTTCAAGCTCATCAATAAGCCTCAAATAACTTTTTAATTTCTCCTTTCATTTTAAGACCTTTTTTTTTGTCCCCTTTTAATTTCATGTACTTTTTCCAAATCTATTAAAAGTTACCGAAAAGTTCACATTCTCCCATTCAAATTACTACTCAATTGATAATGTCCCCTCAAACTTTTAATTATAATAATATCATTTCAAACTATCAAACAATTGTCAATGTACTCCTAATGACAAAAATATTCTTAATTAAATAAAATACAACTTTTGGAAAAAAAATTAAAGCTAAAAATTATAAAAAAATAAAAACAAAAAATAAAAAACACTATCACCCAATTGGCCAAATGGCCCAAATTCAAGTTTTTTTTTTAAAAAAAAAAATTTATATTATTTCATTTAAAAAATTATCTTTCAAAAATCAAATATAAATTTTTTTTTTCGAATTCGTAAGGGCTAGAAAAAATTAAAACAAAAAGAAAAAAATTATTATTTTTTTTAAAAAAAAACTAACTACCACCGAATTGGTCAAATTCAACATTATATATATATATAAAGATTTTCTTTAAAAAAATTATTTTTTAAAAAATAAATTTAAAAATTATTATTATTATTATTGAGTTCATAAAGGTATTTTTGTCTTATTAAAAAATTTGTAAGGTCATTTTTTGTCTTTTTACTAGTATTAGGAGGACATTGACAATTATTTAATAGTTTGAGAAATATTATCACAATTGAAAGTTTGAAGAGATATTATTAATTAAGTAATAGTTTGAGAAAGGTATGTAAACTTTTCCCTAAAAATTAAAACCATATATACAGGAAATCATATTAACTTGCGAAAAATTCAACATCAATATAAGAGTTATCGCTGTACATAAACATAAACTAGAGAAAACACACGTGAAAGCAAGGAAAACAACAGAACCGTAAAGACTTTCAAACTTATATTTGGAAATTGGAAGGACACAAATTTCCTCTAATTTGGATTGGAGGAAATTTGCTCCAACTTCCTTAAAAAATGATAAAATTATAAAAAAAAAAAAAAAATTGAAAAAAAATATTTCAACCACTTATGAAAATACAAGAAAAAATAAAGCAAAAAAATTTAAAAAATCATATATGCAGTGGATTTCAGCCCACTTAAAACAAGCAAAAAAAATTATTTTTTTTCTTTGTTTTTTATTTTTTCGTACATTGCTGTATATATGATTTTTTTAATTTTTTTTTAATTTGTTTTTTCTTGTATTTTTATAAATGGGTTGAAATATTTTTTTTTTCATAATTTTTGTCATTTTTTTAAAGGGGTTTGAGCAAATTTCATCCAACCAGAGTTGGAGGAAATTTGTGTCCTATTTGGAATAAGAAAACCAAGCCATAAATTCATTTCATAGCCGCCGATTATTTCAAAAACTTAAATCGATAAAAATAATAAATTTAATTATTTAATTAATAATCGAGCACTTTTTTTAATGAATGACATTTAATATATGAAAATATTTAATTAAAGAATAATACTATATAGTACACCCTCATTCCACTGTCGGTCATTCATTTGTTAAAAAAGAAAAGTAATGCTATTTACATTCTCATCTCACCTACATTTCACTGAACTAATGTGACAATGTCCATTTGTCTTTGATTTTTTTTTTTTTTTAACAATGATTAATGGACACTTCAACCCAGTAAAATGAGAATTTAGTACTATATATCATTCCTTAAAAAAAAGAAGAACAATCAAGAGCTTATAAACACTGTCACATCAACCTAATAAAATGGGGTGAGATGAGATGAATGGTAGAAACAGAATTTAAACTTAAATCATTTACTCTAAATCACTACTTATTACAAAATTAATACAATAAAATACTAAATTTAATCATTTAAATAATATTCAAACGGTTGAAAATATATGAATGTATATATGTACCTGCAAAAACTCGGTAAAGGTTGCGATAGCAAGCTTTTGGATGGTGTCATCTGTTATAGAAGATCCAAGGCAGTATGCATAATCATTGACTCCAATTTCACCGACCCAGACAAGTGCATCATCGAATGCTGCTTTGCAATCTGATGCTGCCTCTTCACAGTACCCCTGACTCTCCAAGAATCTGTTGAACCAAAGGAGCTGGGTTTCGATAGATTCGGGAGTTATATCAAGGCTGACATTGTTCTTCACAAAGAACGCATGATTTATCGCCGTGGAACCGGCGACGGCGAAGTTCACACCGGATGAAGTATTATTTCCGGCCTTGATGTTCCGGTAAGGTGGCAAGTAAGGTAAGGAAAGCGCTTCTGCTACAAAGTCGATCACCAGCCGTCCATCGGAGTACCGGTTGGTTGGGTGGTGAAAGAAGGTGCTTCCATATGGGAAGTTCGACACGTGGCCGAAACCGCTTGGGCCGGTGATCGACTTTGTGTTGCCGGTGTCTGTGAACGAGTCACCGAATGCGTAGATCTTCTTGAAGGGACGGGTGTGCGGGTTTGTTTCTGTTGCAGAAGAAGCTGAAGAGGCGAGGAAGAAAAAGGCAGTGACGGTTATTATGAAGTAAGATGTGAAATAGAAAGCCATTTTCTCAAAGCTTCCAAGTTTTACTTTGGCCCCCATGGCCTTTGTGGCCCATATATATATATATAGCAATTTCTTCTAATACATAATTCTAGTAGTTTATAATCCGGGTAATAAATATATGAGAGTCATTATGGTTGTATTTGACAAAATGTTAGATTGGGTCTGAAGATTTTTGAGTTTTGATGTGATATAAAGTAAAAAAAATATTGTTAAAAAAAAAAGTGTAGAAAGAATGTTGTAAATTTTTTTTTTACATGAAAAAGTAAAAAAAATTTATTTTTTAATGAGTTTATTATTTGATTAATAATAAAAAAAATATTTGATATGATATAAAAAGTAAAAAAAAATGTTAAAAAATTATTAATGGAATATAAAAAGTTAAAATATTTTGATGTGTTTTTTTTTTTTTTTTGGGTTTTAAAAAATTAAAACACGACCCTTTGTCAAACAACACCATTGAATTCACTTGTCTAAAAAGGTAGTCTAGCTGTTCGAGTCTTGAACAAATTAGTGTGATGAGAACTCTCTTATATTTATTGTCTAAATTATTAATAATTTAGACAATAAAAATGACTAGAAATCCCTCTCCATATCTCTTGATGGTTGGTACTATTTTAAATTGAAGTTAACTAATACAACAAGAAAATATAATATAAATTGTGCAAATAGAAAATATACACATATAATGTATAAAAGTGTACAAATAATATTATCCTTTCATTTTAAGGGGTTTAAGGAGTGCGTTTCAATTTTTTTATTAGCATTTTTACAAATGTCTTATGAAACAAAGTTGGTCATAGTTTTAGCTAAGCAGATTAGAGAAGGCACTCCACTCCGATTTGGCAAGCTGTAATTGTTCTAAGAATAATATTATGTTTGCTAGTGTTTTTTTTTCAAGTGTTATATGATTTTAGTTTGAAAAACACATTTTCTTCAGCAATATTAACAAACAATTTAAAATATAAAGTACTTTTAAACACAAAACTTTTCACACCCTCTTGTAAGAATATTTTGACAAAATAGATGATTAACTTTAGCAGGAGTAAATTTAAATAAAAAAAAAAAAAACTTTTGCAGAGTAAGAGTTAACTTATTTATTTATAAAAAATAGAATAATTGTGTAACCACCTTCAATAGACGAAATGGGTGGTTACGCAGCAACCCTAATCTAATTGGAGGGTGGCCATAGGACTACCTTTGTCCTGATAAAAGGTGATTGTGCAATTACTATGTACAATAAGTCAGTGATGATCGTGTAACCACCTTTATCATGGTCAGACGTAATTGTGTAATCACCTCTCTTTTCCACTAAGGGTGGTTATTCATCACATTAAAATTACTTTTTTTAAGAAAAAAAAACAAAAAAATATTTATGGAAACACAAACAAATTAACATAGCCATTTTCTTATTTCATTTCCTACATTAAAAGCATCCTTCCAGTGATGTAATTTATTTAATTCCCGGATCGTCCAATTGACTCCAGATAGGCTAATGACAGTGTGCCCACATTTTCTGGGGTATCTTAGGAAAGAATTCTTTGCTTCATAAAAGACTGTTAACTGTATTTTCTATCAAAGGAGATTCAATTATGAGTCAACTACTCACCACAACGAGTCAGGCATATTGAATCAATGTGCCTATTTAATAAGAGTGTTGGCGCTTTTGGTGAGAGTTGATATCTCTTTTCTAACCTTTAAATCTTGACCATAAAATCGATAATATCACTTTCATTTGATCTTTGTCCTTTGCATCCACTTCACAAATTTTTGGACAGTGAGGGTGAGTTTGGGAGTAATGTTATACATAAAATTTTTATTTCACTACCAAAAAAAAAAAAAAAAAAAAAAAAAAAGGTGTAATTCCTGATGTTTTAAACCGTCAGGAACTAAGTGAAAAACTGTCATGAATCAATGCCTGACGACTTTTTCTTGACGGTTCAAACAGTCAAAAATTTATGTCCCGAAATTTTTTTCTAACAGTTTGGGCAAAACTGTCAAAAAATTTTCTGACGGTTTAGTTTAATAGTGACTTTTAAATTACCATTGAATTAAAGTTTAATGTGTTTAATCACAAATCTAATTATAATTTATAATTACATCACTTTTAGAAAAATAAAATAAAATTAATAAATCTTACATATAAGATTTTTTTTTTTTTTGTAATACGTATAGTATTTCTTGTGAGTGCATAGGTAAGATTATGATAGAGTTTTCTTTTTTCCTTTAAATTGGGTTTAGAAATTTTTTTCACCCAATTTATAAAAATGATATGTGTCAATTTAACATGTGAGATGCACATATATTTTTTATAGTATGGACAAAATTAAATTTTTTTTATTAAAAAATATAATTTCACATGCTATTAAAAAATAAACATATATTCATTTTTATAAATTAAATTAAAAAAAATTTTTCAACTTAATTTTTTTTAAAAAAACTCCATCTGAAGATTATGATGCAGTTGAGAGAAAAACAGTTGGGGGGGCCTTTAATGAGCCTTAGCTTTTAGTTTGATTTGGGAAGTAGAAGGGCCTTTCCGTTCACGTCCCATCTTTTTTTGTGCGGTTGCTTCGGTGTGGATCCTTTAAATGTTACATCTACCACTTCGGCTTTTCACATTCCAATACCGGAGACTCGGACAGGGCCTTAAATGCATTGTACTACTCCCAGTGCCACACAGCCTGGTAGGGATGGGAAAACGATCCTCTCCCTCTCAAATGCAATAGAAAGGAATTCCGTTAATGTAAAATAAAAAGTAAAATTATTAAAATATATATATATATATATTAATAAAATAACAATTTTAATTCATACTTTACACTAATTGGTTTATTTTTATTTTAAATGAAATGAAAAGAATTATAGTTTATTAGGAATTTAAGTTTCTAGCAATTTATGATTAAGGCTATTAGAAATTTCGACAATAAATATAAAAGAGTTCTCAACAGACCCACATATTTAAACAAGTAGGTAAATTGCCTAGAAGAAAATAATATAATTATTTGCCTATTCATCTTTTACCCATATTTTTTTGTTGACTTTTTAAATCCACCATTGAATTGGTATAAGTCACGGGTGAATCCACTAATTTAATGGTAGATTTAAAAGTTAAATAGGAAAAATTAGATGAAAAATAATTAAGAGAATGAGGTGTATCATTGCTTTTACCCAACACATGTTTGAACGAGTGAATCATATGAGAGTTTTCTCGTATTTATTATATTAATTGATAACATTTCAAACAATAAAATTACTAAAAATCTTTATTGGCTAAAAGTGTTATTTGTCGGTTTTTGGTTTATGATTCGACGAGGATTCCTTAAAATGAGGTTGTTTGAAATTCAGTAAAATTTGACTACCCTAATTTCAGTCAATCCGAATGATCATGCCATGCAGTTAACTATGTTTTGTTTACCATTGTCGGTTATCTTAGCCAATCATGGTTAGTTTTGCCAAAAAGATAAAAAATAAATAAATAAATAATGCGTAAAAGCTTGTAAAAAAATTCAAGCTATAAATATGTATATATTATCTTTAAAACCTCAGCCATATGATAATGGAAAATGTTTGAGCTACAAAAGTTTTTATTATTATTACTCTTTTTTTTTCTTTTTTTCTTTTTTTTGATAAGGTAAGAAAAGACTCTATTTTCTTTTTTTCTTTTTTTTGATAAGGTAAGAAAAGACTCTATTAGTTGATTTAATTGACAAATCTATAATATGAAATATAAATTGCATAATCAAAGAGTCTATTTAACAAGATCCAAAATCCAATATTGATTTAAAATTAAATGGGTGTTATTTTATCACCTAAAAAAAGTTGCTTCTGTCTTCCCCTCGCTCTAGTGGAAGCAACACTTTTTGGGTGCTCAATTCTCAAAATAGTATTTGTCTTAAGTCTTAAGAAAGCATTATTGATAATAATTAAAGGAAAAGAGATGAGTAGTTGGTGACTAAATAGGGCTTCTATTAATTCAGCAGTATCACGAACCGCTTTGTCGGTTGAGTGAATTTTTTATGATATTTTCTATTTATTGTTTCTGAAAAGTGTTTTGGAAAACCAAAAAAAAAAAAGTTTTATTTTATTTAGTTTTTTGTGCTGAAATTCAGAATGCTTTACTCCTCTTTAATGCATCGGTGGTAGTTGAGAGCATTACGGTCACCGACTCACCTCACTCAGAAAGCCAGAATGGAATAGAATCCTCCTCTTTAAATTTTGGGATAAATATATTTTTATCTTACTTTTGACAAATAACTCTTTAAATTTTTAAAAGGGATTAATTATTTTCTACGGTAAGCAATAAATACAGACTGGTTCCTACTGTTAAAAAATTTGAAAGAATCCGTTATTGTTTTACATCTGCACTAATTATAGTGTGACATGTGTATTATAATAATAAATAAATAATATAAAAACAAAAAAAAAAAACGTAAGGGCCCACCTAGAACTATCGAAAAGACTCGCGTTCATTTTCTTAGTCTAAAAACAAAATTTTTAAGGGTTAAGTAATAAATTATATTGTAGCCCATGAGTTTTAGTGCTATGTGAGATAAATACTTGAATTTTTAATTTTGATAATTAAAAATTTGAATTTTGATATTGTAATAAATAGGTCATTCTATCAAATATTTTGGAGTACAAATGTCAGTTGACCTCTTCTTTATGTAATACCAATAATATTGTGTTACATATATTAAAAAGCCATACTGTCAAGTACGGATGTTACAACCCTGGAGTCCTTGCCGACTTGTCCTATTTCCTATTTATTTTCATGTTAATTGATTTCTTTCTTTGTTAGAGTCTTGTCCTTTATTTCCTTGATAAGAGTCCAAGTCCTAGTTGGAGTTGTAAGGTGCTTTCCATGTAAAGTATCTCATGCTCCCTAGTCCAAGTCAGAATAGGTTTATAGTCCTAAACCTATTCAGAGTCAGTTTGTAACCCTTATTTAAGTAGAGTTTGCAATAAGAATCAGTAGTAAATTATTCAGCAAATTTAGCACTTGTGTTGAGAGGTTTGAGGTCCCTTTAACGACTTCAGAGGTTCGAGGTCCCTTCAACGACTTCAACATCACCATAGGGAGGTCACGCAGGACTCATCCTACTAACTTTCCTGTCAATGCCCTATTACGAGGTCTGTTTTTCAGGCTCGTAACAACTTGGTATCAGAGCCAACCATGGCTTCATCGTCGTCATCAACAACTGAGCAGCAACTGGCCTTTTTGGAGGCCAAAATAGAGGCTGATTGGCAAGAGATGAGAGAGCTTTTTGCAGCCATGCACGCAAAGTTTGATCAGCTGAATGAGGAGCAACGTTCAGCCAGTGGAAGCAGATCTTTTAACCGTGGAGGAGGGGCGCGACTGAATAGAACCGGGTCTGGTTTCAGTGGATCCACAACACCTAAAGTGGCTAAAATCGATTTCCCACGCTTTGGGGGAAAAGATGACCCAACGACTTGGATTTACAAAGTCGAACAATTCTTCGAATTCTATGGCACCAACGAGGAAGACAGGCTGCCCCTAGCCGCCTACCACCTTGACGGTGATGCCCAACTCTGGTACCAATTGTTTAAGGAAGGAGAGGCATCAGAGGTCACATGGGAAGCCTTAAAGGAAGGCCTTCACACCAGGTACGGACCAACAATGTTTGAGGATTTTTTTGGTGATTTGTCTAAACTTAAGCAGGAGGGGTCGGTAAGGGAGTACCAAGCACAATTTGAAAGGTTGTTGAGCCGTGTTGGACGACTCTCCACAGAACATCAACTGGGGTGTTTCATCAGTGGGCTGAAGGACTCCATCCGTCCTGAAGTACAAGCAGGCCACCCCACGAGCCTCACCGCTGCAGTAGGCTTGGCACGGCTGTATGAAGCCGAAAACCAAGCTCAACGGCGTAGCTATACGCTGGAGACCCGAAAACCTCCCAACTTGCCGCCCATGCCGTCATCAGCACTGACTCGACAAAAAAATCCCCAAATTCGAAAGCTCACAGCAGAGGAATTACAAGATAGAAGGGAGAGGAAACTGTGCTTTAATTGTGATGAAAAATTCATACTTGGTCACCGATGTGCCAAATTGTTTTGGCTTGAATTAAAGGATGATGAAGAGGGAGCACTGCCGGAAGGGGGTTATGTGGAAAAATCTGAAAAATTCTTTGCTGATGAGGACGACCCACCTGCAATCTCACTCCACACCATCACCGGAGCTCACGATCCTTGCACAATGAGGGTAAAGGGGACTATGGACAGCTGCAAAATCGTGCTCCTTGTTGACAGTGGAAGCACCCACAACTTCATAAGTACCGCCACAGCCCAGAAAGCAGGAATGGCGCCGACGAAGGGAGGACGACTGGAGGTCCTCGTTGCTAATGGAGAATGATTGTGCAGTGGGGGTGTCTGTCGTGGCGTCACCATCTGGTTGGGAGGTGTTCCCTTTGTGGTGGACTTCTACATCCTAGACATTGAGGGGTGTGAGGTCGTGTTAGGGGCTGTGTGGTTGAGAATCTTGGGCCCTATTCTATGGGATTTTTCAAGTCTCTGGATGAGTTTTGTGTGGCAAGGGAACAAGGTAGTACTACAGGGGATGTCCACACCAAGAGACAAAGTGGTAGATGGGACAAAAATCCTTAAGGCATTACGTGGCTGCTGTAGGGGGGTCATACTTCAGATAAAGACAATTCATTTGGGAGAAAAAGGAGCACAAATGGAAGAGGTAGAGCCCAATCTTCAGGCATTGCTCGATCACTACTCCAGCCTCTTTCAAGAGCCCAAGGGATTACCACCCATCAGAGCTCATGACCATAAAATTCCTTTAATACCAAGCCATGGTCCAGTCAGCGTTCGACCCTATCGGTACCCCTTTTATCAAAAGAATGAAATTGAGGGCAAATTTCTTCGTTGTTAGATTCAGGAGTGATACAAGCTAGCACAAGTCCATACTCCTTGCCAGTTTTATTGGTAAAAAAACATGACGGTTCATGGAGATTATGTGTTGACTACCGAGCCTTGAACCAAATCACGGTAAAGGATAAATTTCCCATACCAGTAATTGACGAGCTTTTGGATGAGTTACATGGGGCCAAGGTCTTTTCCAAGTTAGACTTGCGATCGAGCTATCATCAGATTCGGGTTCAACCTCCAGACACCGAGAAGATGACATTTCGGACCCACCACGGGCACTATGAGTTTCTCGTGATGTCGTTTGGGCTATCTAATGCACCGTCCACCTTTCAGGCTCTAATGAATGATATCTTCCAAGAGGTAATTCAAAAATTCGTTTTAGTTTTCTTTGATGATATCTTAATTTATAGCAAAAATTGGGCGGAACACTTACATTATGCGGGCCAAGTGTTCGAAATTTTACGAACCCATCAGTTGTTCGTGAAAAGAGATAAGTGTCAATTTGGAAAAACTAAGGTGTGTTATTTAGGCCACATCATTTCACCACAAGGGGTGGCGATGGATCCTGGAAAAATTGACTCAATAACAGGATGGCCTAACCCCACTACCCTCAAGGCATTGAGAGGTTTTTTAGGCCTTACGGGGTATTATCACAAGTTTATCAAAGGGTACGGTGCAATTGCTAAGCCCTTAACAGAGCTATTAAAAAAAAATGCTTTTGGATGGTCAAACCAAGCGGAAGAATTCTTTAATGAGCTGAAGCGGGCTATGACCTGAGCTCCAGTTTTGGCTTTACCTGATTTCTCCAAGCCCTTTATAGTAGAATGTGATGCTTCTAGATCAGGTATTGGGGCGGTCTTGTTGCAAGAAAATCAACCTATAGCTTATTTCAGCAAAGCTATCAAGGGGAGGGAGCTAGGCCTATCTACTTATGAAAAAGAGATGTTGGCTTTGGTCTCGGCAGTACAAAAGTGGAGGCCCTATTTGTTGGGTTCCAAGTTTATTGTCCGCACAGATCAAAAAAATTTGAAATTTCTATTGAATCAGACTATATCAACCACAACCCAACAGCGATGGTTGGTAAAACTATTGGGGTATGATTTTGAAATTGAGTATAAGCGAGGCAAAGAAAATTCAGTAGCCGATGCTTTATCTCGAATAGACAACCCAACAACATTGATGGCTATTTCTCATCCCGTTCCTCATTGGTTGGAGCCTATTCAAGAAGAAGTTCAATTAGATCCAGCAATGCAAGCTCTAGTAGCACGCATCCAAGAAGGAGAAGCATTGGGCCCATGGAAATTCAAGGAGGGATTAATCTTTTTCAAAGAACGATTATATTTGCCCAGCACTTCATCCCTCATCCATCCCATCATTACAGAAATACATGGAAGCACACATGAAGGTTTTTTTAAGACAATGAAAAGGCTTAGAGTGGTTTTCTATTGGTCCAAAATAAAGGAGCGCGTCAAGGCTTTCATTAGGCAATGCGAGTGTGTCAACGACACAAAACATATACAACTATGCCCTCCGGGCTCTTGCAGCCTCTATCCATTCCTACTAAGGTTTGGGCTGAGGTCTCAATGGACTTCATCGATGGATTGCCCAAGTCCCATGGGAAATCTACTATCTTGGTGGTTGTTGACAGGCTTACAAAATATGGCCACTTCATTCCCATAAGTCATCCCTACACGGCTCCAAGTCATCCCTACACGGCTCCTCAAGTGGCTAGAGTCTACTTTGACAACGTCTTCAAGTTGCATGGTATGCCTGAATCCATTGTGTGTGATCGGGATCCCACATTCACAGGCCGTTTTTGGACGGAATTGTTCTCACTCCATGGAACTAAGTTCAATTTTAGTTCGGCTTATCATCCGCAAACTGACGTTCAAACAGAGGTCCTCAATCGCACGGTAGAGATGTACTTACGTTGTCTAACAAGTTCAAAACCTAAAGAATGGGTTACTTGGCTTTCGTGGGTTGAATACTGCTATAACACTAATACCCACTCAACTCATACCATCACTCCCTTTGAGTTAGTCTATGGCAGGCCTCCACCCACTCTATTATCTTACGTGAAGGGTACAGCACAAGTGGATGCAGTTGAGAAAACTCTAGTTGAACGTGATTTACTCATTCGGGAAGCAAGGGATCGGTTGCTAAAAGCTCAAAATCGAATGTCCCAAATTTATAACAAGCATCACAAAGAGAAACAGTTTGAAGTTGGAGATTGGGTCTACCTGAAGCTACAGCCTTATCGACAATCTTTTGTGGAGTCTCGAAGCAATGCCAAGCTTTCGGCGAAGTACTATGGTCCATTCAAAATTTTAAAGAAAATTGGAATTGTTGCTTACTTGCTTGATTTGCCCAAGGAATCTAAGCTACATCCCGTTTTCTACATTTCAGTCCTTAAAAAGCATGTGGGTAACACTGATCCTACCGAAATTGAGTTGCCTGATGTTCCAGATTCACAAGTCCAGCCTCAAGCAGTTTCGGACCAGCGGGTGCGCAAAGGCATACCGGAAATTTTGGTACATTGGACAGGATATTCTCCTGCAGATGCTTCATGGGAGAACAAGATTGATTTTATCTCTCGTTTTCCGAATTTCACCCTTGAGGACAAGGACGTTTCTAAGGGGGAAGGAATGTTACAGCCCTAGAGTCCCTGCCTTGTCCTATTTCCTATTTATTTTCATGTTAATTGATTTCTTTCCTTGTTAGAGTCTTGTCCTTTATTTCCTCAATAAGAGTCCAAGTCCTAGTTGGAGTTGTAAGGTGCTTTCCATGTAAAGTATCTCATGCTCCTTAGTCCAAGTTAGAATAGGTTTATAGTCCTAAACCTATTCAGAGTCAGTTTGTAACCTTTATTTAAGTAGAGTTTGTAATAAGAATCAGTAATAAATTATTCAGCAGATTCAGCACTTGTGTTGAGAGGTTTGAGGTCCCTTTAATGACTTCAGAGGTTCGAGGCCCCTTCAACGACTTCAACGTCACCATAGGGAGGTCACGCAGGATTCATCCTGCTAACTTTCCTGTCCAACGCCCTATTACGAGGTCTGTTTCTCAGGCTCGTAACAACGGATAGAATCAAAAATTCTTATTGATGAGAGTCAAAGAATGAATAAGTAATATATTAAGATAAGGGGCTTAAGCATGAATGATATTAAAATTGAAGATTAAATCAATATATAAAAAATAAAATTAGTATCTATTTAGTGTTGAGATAATATAAGCAAAAGAAAATACATAAAATAATTGTTTATTAATATATTTTTATCATGTATCTATATATGTGTGTATATGAATTTTATTAGTTTTTTTGAGTTTTCATAAAAATTTGAGTTTTACTTTCATTAAAACTCATCAAATTAAATGAGTTGGTTTTTTGTAAATTGATATCCAATGAGATATATGGAATGAAGAGTCTTTCTACTTTATCTTTTAACATAATTCTATTTCATTAATAAAATTTATGAAACTGTAATAAACTTTGAAACAAAGAAAATTGAGTCACAGTTTATTATTTATTTCATTACTGTTGGGATAAAATATCTCTTTTTACTATGGGTCCACATGCTTAACACGTGTGGGCCAAGATGCAATTTTGACTAAAGTCAGATCCCTTTATATAGAAAGGGGAAGACCATTTGAAAGGGACTTATGGCCCTCTTTACTGGACTCTCTCTCTTTCAGGAAACTCTTCACGAGAGTTCTCACATGTACTCTCCCCTTGAGGGAACTGAAGCTCTCTCAAGGGCTTCGTATTTATTTTCCCTCATTTCATATAAGTATGCTGACTTAAGCATCGAAGTGTCGTCGGCTCCGGCCGGGGACAACTCTGACATCTCCTTATTTTGCAGGTGCGACATTCTCGCAGTTCAACTACACAGTGACTGTTAGGGTCGTTGGCCCATTGAGGAAGACGACCTAAAAACTGCACTAACAGTTTGGCGCCGTCTGTGGGAAACGACAGTTTCTCATCCCTCAAAATTGTTTTTTCGTCAGCAAAAAACAACAAAAAATTGCTTCAGCAGCAGTTCAGCCAAGAAGACATTGAAGACAAGGTTCATGCATACATGAAGGAAAGGAAGAAGAAGAAGAAGAAGAAAGAACGAAAAGATATATATATATAAAATCTGCTAAATAAATGCAGTTGTCAGAAAATTGCACATCTATCGTGATCAGGTTTATTTTATTGTATATTCCGCTCATCTAATTTGCATCAATTGACGTTGTGACCCCTACACTTGAGACTATTTGTTGCTAGTCGATTTTGTAAAACAAAGGATAATTAAGTCTTTTCACTAGACTTAGCTTTCATAAAGGACAGTCAAAAAGGAAGAAAAGACGCCTGCCACCCTGCAGCATGTCTTCTCAATTATATATGTATACATATAAAGACACAAGATGAGCTAGAAAGCACTAGGGGAGACAAAAAAGAGAAGATATTTTCCCCCCACTTGCTTGACAGATAAGTCGTTCTTAATCCATTTGTTGTCTTGAAAAACTTTGCTATTTGCTCTCAAAAGAATATATTCTCTAGTAAATCAAAGGGAAGGCCGTATGATTAAGCCTTTGACTTTTCAAATGGCACAAATGATAATTGGCCTTTAATCCATAGGACAAAACATGTGAGGTTTTTTTGTTTTTTTGGAACAGGGACACTCAAGGGTTCGGCAGCGGCCCAGTGAAATCATGCTCGTGGTTCCTTAACAGCCACTGTGTTGCACAACTCAGAAAAGGGAAGAAGTCGTCGCCAACATTTAGATCCTAAACTCCAGATCAGGCACAGTAGCAGAGAGGAGGACCTAAAACAACAGTGTTCCTCCTAAAGAAACACGGAAAGGAAGAATGATAAAATAAAGAGAAAACAAGAGGAGATCATTGTTCCAGGACATTTGACTCTTCAAATATATATATATGAACCTTGCCGTGGGTTTGAATGCAGAAAAAAAAAATGAGGTGGAAGAGGGACCCATTTCCTAGCAGCTCCACTTTCCAACTTTACTAAGTCTCAAGTACAGGTCTCCTATCAGTAGAAGAAATCATGAAGCTCGACTCTCTGATCCTCAAGATAGCTTGTAAAGCCCATCACTTTTCAGTCATGAAGTTTAGCCTCTCCCCGAGCTTCTTCCTTGATTATCAATATTTTTACCAACCTTTATCTTCAAGGTCAGTCCCAACCTTCATCTTCAAGGTCAGTCCCGACCTTCAAGGTTCGCCCCGGCCTTCATTGTCACCGAAGCTTTTTACCGACCTTTATCTTCAAGGGCAGTCCCGACCTTCATCTTCAAGGTCAGTCTCGACCTTCACATCCTCAAGGTTCGTCCTGAACCTTAAGGTCGCAAGAGATTTTTACCGATCTTCATCTTTAAGGGTTTTCCCCGACCATCAAGATTTTTCCTGACCTTGAGTTATCTTCCAGATCAAAAAGCTCAGCCGAGAAGGGGGAGGGCTACGCATTGCTTCTCTGAAGATGAGAATAAAAAGTTGAAAGGTAGGTGGACCACCAACTAAGCCACACAGAGAAGTATGAAAAGGAAAACCGTATGGCTTATCCTTGACTTTTCAAAAAAGGAGAGTAAATGGAATAAAAGGAAAGAGGCAAGAAAAACAAAAGATGGGATTTTCCCCAACTACAATCAGAATAAAAAAAAAGAGGGGCACTCTGATCCGATCATTGAGTTATGTGACCTCGTGGGATAGAAGGTCTGAGAAGTTGCTCCTTCCTCTCAAGTACAACTTGCTCACATCTCAAACAACCCGATCCTGACATAGGTGAAATTGTATAAGCCCCACACGTGAGCATTACTTGGCTTTAGAGGCGAGAGCAGAATTCCAAGTCGCGCAACATTGGTTCGTCAACCAAATTTAGCTTCCCATTCCCTTAGAACTCGAGGATACAGAGGTGCTAGCCTGCAAAGGATCCCTGTTCAGGCAGGTCCTTTAAAAAATGCAATCAAGGAGAAAGGTAGCTGCTGGAAAAGAAAACTTATTCACTAATAAAGAGGTCTAGGAGTGAGCCCTAGCTTTGATGGCCGCGAGTTCGGGTCTCCGATCCCCACCACTCTTCCAGTCTGTGTTCATAGATTGCCCAGCTGTTTTTCTCCAACCGTTAAGCATATGTCCATTTGGTTCCTATGAGAGCACAAATCAGAACGGGCAGAAACGCTTCCTTTGTAACTATGAAATGGAATAAACGACAATCCTACTGAAACTTATGTGGAACTTATTTTTACTCCAATTGGTGTTTCTTTTGCTAATGATGCAATTCTTATGTCTTCTGGTTTTCATATCGCTCAAGCTTCTAGTCTGGCTGCTACAATGGACCTTGTTGTTGCTCTTGAAATGGGGCCAGCTAGCAATAAAGCCTCTAATGGTGATTTCAATAATTCTGGCCGTATGAAATCAGTGATGATGATGACATTTGAGTTGGCATCCGAGAGCCACATGCAACCAACATGAACATCCATATCAGATGCGGTCACAACTTAATTGGCACAATATCCACACTAATCAACAAACCCCATTTTGGATGTACCAGATAAGCTGGCACTCTTGCCCTTCTTATTTATCATTTGTGTTATACTTTCTACAGCAAAAAAAAAAAAAGAAAAAAAATTTCGATCCTTGACTGGCTTCTAGAACCTCCGGGTTTTCAAAAATTTTTTCCGAACCTCCAGGTTTCCAAAAATTTTTCTTGAGCCTCTGGGTTCTCAAAAATTTTTTCTTTAACCTCCGAGTTCCCAAAATTTTTTTCTGAACCTCCGAGTTCCCAAAAATTTTTCCTGAGCCTCCGGGTTCCCAAATATTTTTCTTGAACCTCCGGGTTCCCGAAAATTTTTCCTGAACTTTCGGGTTCCCAAAAATTTTCTTGAACTTCATGGTTCAAAAATTTTTGACCGAACCTCTTGGTTCCAAAAAATTTTCCCGAGCCTCATGGTTCCCAAAAAATTTTTCAAGCTTCGAAAAGTCATGCAAATCTCTTCGGCCTCGAATGAAAAAGAAGTTGGTGGAAAAGCATCTCCAAAAGAGTCAAAACTTCACTGAAAAAGCCCTGGAGCTGGTGTTGTTGTCTTTTGCAGATTACATTCAAAGATTGTGCTGCTTGCTGGCATGGTCAAAAACTGCTAAGCAAGCCACGTAAAAAAAAAAAAAACTTCTGCCTAAGCGCAAGCAGCGCTTGAGGCAAAAAGTTTGGGGGAAACCACCTGAATACCTCAAAACTCTCCTTGAAGATAATTTAATATACATGGATCCATATAATAAAAATATAGTGGCGTTGAAGCTGAATTTGCCAAGCTCGCTAATTGATCTGTAACACACAAGATCCACACGTGGGCATGAGCCAGTTTCTAAACCAAACGAAAGAGTTACTGCCAATCAGATATTTTATTGAGCAGCCATGTTGCAGGAAGCTCACCCTCCACATAAATATGAGATAAGTTCATACTGCGTTTCTTTTTATTATTCTTGTTTATTGGCTCATGGCAGATCAATGCATCATGACTAACTAGTGAAGTATATTGCTTTTATAATATTGAGAATGTAAAAAAAATCATTATGAATGATGATTACGAGATTTCTATATTCATAGTATAATCCAAAAGAACTTTTAGAGCCAGTGTTTGCCAACTTGTGCAGGCTCCTAGAATAAATGGTTAACCAAAGAGGACAACCACTCAAGTCGGTGATTTTTATATTACCTTTTATCTTTGTGCCTTTATATTACCTTGCAAATCCACGATATAACTCAGGAAGCTCTTGGAGCTTGTGCTTTATCATGATATGCAACAAACCATGCCACAAGCACCAAAACGAAAAGAAGCTAAAAAATTATGAGTTCCAACTCCAAGAGCCAACCAAAAAAAAGAAGAGCTCCCACATCCATGGAGCAGTGTCTTTCCACTAGCATGTGGCGAACTCAAAACAACCTAAAAGGTCACTTCCTGAAGTCAGCAGCAGACGCATGGCTCAAGGGAGTAAAACACATTTTTTTTTCTATTTTAATTATTTTAAACCTGACTAGTCGCGCCTACAGAAATTCAAAAAAGAGTAAGAGCGACTTCATATAGGTGCACATGGTAGCGGCCAGACTTGACTGGAAACCAACCGCGACATATCCAATCAAATCACCTGACGAAGTCCCAAAATTGGGCTTCCAAAAAAAAAAGAAAAGCTTTTGCCTAAGCACAAACAGCACTTGAGGCAAAAAGTTCAGGGAAAACTACCCGAAACATACATGAAGAAATCACAAAGGAAAAATTCCTATGCACATGTGTCGTGTAGGCAAAATAAGTTTTCATTGTACCTTTTCATTTTCGTTTATTAATTATGTTTCATAAATGATATATGAAGTTCCTAGTAACGCTGTGAAAGAATATCATTTATTGAAAGCTTTTACACTGCCTTTCATATATTAAGGTTAAGCTGAAATTTTATCTAAAAAGCTCTTGGAGCTAGCATTAGTATCTCTTGCAGACTACTTTATAGAGCGCCAACTTGGCACAACACCAAAAAATATAATGGCGCTATACAATTGAATGGGTATCGGCCTTCGTCAAATCCATGATGGTTAGATCTTGCGACCCATAACACTCGCTTTCTAAAGCCAAAGCAAGAACAACAATTATGAAAAAGAAGAGCAAGACCCGAGTAAAAAGTTTCTCAAACTCCACGCTCAGAAGCCCGGTGTTGAACAAAAATGGGCTATACCACCAAGTACACCGCACTCGCTCTCGAGTGGCGTATTTTTGCCGAACCCTCCATGTTCACTTCTGAGAAAAATTTCCTAGTAAGAGCTTCCATAAAGCTAAATTTCATTTTAATACACTACTGTGTACGTTGATTGCAGAGTCAAGATCCCGAGTTGCTCCTAGCATTGGACTCTCGAGAACCAAAATTTCCTAAGCACCAGGTTCTGAGCACTCTGCTTGATCCGGGGGAGATACCTCGCAAGTTATGCCCATCTTCGAGCATACCAGCAATCACTTCAGGTACACAACAAAGCGAGTCCAAAAAAACAAGCTCAAATATTTTGGAAATCTCTGAAATGAAGCTGGGATCGCCGTTGAAGTATTGTACAAAAAAAAAAAAAGAGTTGTCCTCAACCAAGCCAGCTCAGAACTCTCTCAATGAAAGCACCGTCCATATTAGCAGTAACGAGATAGCTTATGTTTTACAACTGAACGGCTATCCTCCAAAACACAAGAATACAGGCTCAAAAAGATGACCTAATAACTTCAACTCAAACGTCAACAATGTTTCAAGCTACTTCGGCTGGATCAATTCAGAATCCGAGGATCCCTCCAAAAAGATCATGAAGAATATAAAAAATAAATATCAGTGAGCAACATTCCAGATAAGTGATTACTTTCCTATGTGTTCTTTCTCATTTTGAAATTTAATTCTCTAACACTACTTATTGAACACGTTTCATGTATGATAACTGTGAAACCTTTATATGCCATCATTTATCCCATTCATATGGTGTCTCAAATTTCATTACTAATTTATAATATGGTTCGAGAGACCCGCATGGCTAATGTCTGTCATTATGCACAGATCCAAAAACAAATGATGTACTATTGGCCGATTTGAAACAAAATAATCAAGACACCTTCCATTTCGGAATTCAGTCCCAAGAAATTAGATGAATCTTCTACTTGAGCAAGTTCTACACATGGTTGTGCACATCAATCATAGGCCACGATAATCGTCCAACAAAATCGGAAGCCTTGATAAGTCAAGCTTCACTTTCGGGAAAGTCATCTTAATGGCTATATTTTCACAAGCACAGTCAAAACGTTGCTCATGTTCAGCATCGAGAAGAGACCACAAGCTGGTCCCTCACCATCGGGATTTGAACTTCCTCCAACTTCGGACCACACTTTTGAACACATGCGGCATTGGGGGGTACTTGTTTCAAATTTATTGTTGTTACATATTTTTCTTAACCATATAAATGCAAGGGAATAACTCATGGCATACGGAGATCATCTCCGAACTATCGGCATCTTGGCAGCTTGCTAGGACCTTGGGTATTACGCGGAACCTCTTATGAGAAGCCACCCTTTGAGCTAAACAGTTCCGAGAGCCAAAACCTCCAAAGGCCGCTTTCCAACTGAGTCCAAGAGTTGCCGCCAATATAATACATTGCTCAACGGACTATGAGCAATCTTCACTAACAATTATTGAGCAAATTAACAACTTATTTGTGAATTTCAAGTAATTTGTTTGACAACACGGTTTGAGAGCCACGCGGGCACTTCCGAGAACTACTCAGGTTTGACATGGCTTCACCAAGAATACCACTCAAAGACAGTTCATCCCAAGGCCTACACCGAAAACCAGGATCGAGGGGTATTCACTTTAATATTGTTATTTGCTTTTAATAACTGTATAAGTGCAAGAGAAAGAGCTTAAATCTGAATATTTACAAACCAACGTAAAGAATAAAAAATCATCTTTGAGTTTGGCCACACATGGCAATCAAGGTTTTCAGAAGTAACAAGATCAGATATATCGATATAGGGTTCCAACACATACCGCTGCTTAGCACCAGCTCCCATACATGCATTGCATCCCCCTATTCCGTGCATTCAGTCCAAGAAAATTGATTATGCTCGAAACTCTGTCATGGCCGAAGCGCCCATTTAGAAAGCTCTAGATTCCGAGCTATGCATCAAAATCCGTCAATCAGAAGATGGTTGAGCTCATTCAACATGACCTATCTTGACAACTTATTAACACCCAGTTTGACCAAGGAAGAACAGTTGACCACACAATTCGAGTGTCTCACAACAGTGGTATCTTTTACTATATAAGAAGGGCCAACTTTATTACTTACACATCACAACTAATCTTTCAAAATTTTGTGAGCGCAGGTTAAATATTTTTTGAGCTACTTCTCCAAAACCTCAAGGATCAAGAATCCCAAGAGAAGATCCCGAGGGTCAGAGTTTCAAACGCCAAAGGTTCAACAATTTTCAACAATCAAAATTTGGTAAAACTTTCATCAATTATTTCACATGCTAATTACTTGTAATGATTAAATATTGATACATAAGATCATTATTGCTTATTGCCCAATTAATTGGGCTGATCAAGATTACAATCTCTTTAGGCGTGAACTAACTAGAAACAAAGATGCTGCCACGTCTTCTGTATATTTTGAGCTTTTGCAGGACCCAACCTACAAGCTCCACCAGGCGCACCAAGGATCAGTATATGGCAGCACCGTGACTGATCCTAGGCACATCAGTGACCGGTACATGGCAACACCCCGACTGGTCTCACAAGATGTCCCAATATGCGAAAAAAACCGCAGGGCAGCTTATTTAGGCCTGAAATCCGAGTCCATAATGATCGCTTGACTCCTCAAAGTGGTCGGTTCAGGCACTCCGCATCCATGGAGCGTTGAACATTTGAGGAAACATCATCGACAAGTACAAAATTTATCTCGATTGCAAATATTTTTTCTACTAACAAGTTTGGGATGTTTCCGCCTTGTGTTTCCAATAATTTTAGGCAAATAGGTCAAAACGATCAAACACCCCAACCCTTGGAGCACAAGCTTGTAGATTGAAGATCATGGTTCTGTCATTGAGGTCATCGACCCTTTTGACATGCCGAACCTTAGATCAAAAGATCCGCGTTCCGCCATCGAGGTCACTGACCCCTTGGCATGCTGAACGTGTGATCCAAGATAAAAAAATCAGTGTTCTGTCATTAAGGTCACGGACCTCTTGACATGCCGAACATGATATAAAGACTGAGGGAGTGCCCGACCAACCGGGAGAGTACTTGGCATAGTGTTCCGTCATTGAGGTCGCCGACCCCTTGACATGCCGAATGTGAGATCATCGTTCTATCATTGATGTCACCGACCCCTTAACATGCCGAACGTGAGATCAAAAAATCAGTGTTTCGAAATTGAGGTCACCGACCCCTTTACATGCCGAACCTGATATAAAGACTGAGGGAGTGCTCGGCCATCCAGGAGAGTACTCAGCACAGCGTTCCGTCATTGAGGTCACCGACCCCTTGACATGCCGAACGTGAGATCAAAACATCAGTGTTCCGTTATTGAGGTCACCAACCCCTTGACATGCCGAACCTGACATAAAGACCGAGGGAGTGCTCGGCCAATCGGGAGAGTACTTGGCATCCAGTGGAGGCATGAGAGCTTTGGATCCTCGTCTTCGACAATCCTCAGACATGAGAGCTCACAAGCCCCTGCTATCGACATACAGTCTTGGTAAACCTTTTTCAATTATTTATTCAGTACATGAATATTTTTATAGTTGATTATTGATATTATTATTTACTTATTTGACTAACCTGGACCATAGTCATGTTACTAACGAGATAACCAGCATTAAAGCTGCTATATGTCTTCTTGTCTTTAAGTTTCTATAGGAAGCACGGGAACATATAAAGCTCTCTTAAGTTATATGGGCAAAATATCATCCCGAACATCATCCATTGTGATCTGATAAGATCGACAGAGACCTTGATTCGAGTCAACCCGACAAGAAATAAAGCTTAAACAAGCTCGCCGGCAACAACGATGGCAATAACAAAGCCGCAAGCTTGGGGGGTAAAGCCCACACTTCTAAGACCGCTACTCCAGGCATCTGACAAATGACACACCGTTCTCACCAAGAAAAACTGAGGTAACCTCGATCACAAGTATATCAGAGATCCCCGATACCTGACCCTTTGAGCAAGTCAGCCATGGGGATCGGGGGGTAATTGTTGGGATAAAATATTCCTTTTTACTATGGGCCCACATGCTTGACACGTGTAGGGCCAACATGCAATTTTTACAAAAGTTAGATTCCTTTATATAGAAAGGGGAAGACCATTTGAAGGGGACTTCTGGCCCTTTTTACTGAACTCTCTCTCTCTCTCTCTCAGGAAACTCTTCATGAGAGTTCTCACATGTACTCTCCCCTTGAGGGAACTAAAGCTCTCTCAAGGGCTTCGTATTTATTTTCTCTCATTTCATATAAGTATGCTGACTTAAGCATCGGAGTGTCGTCGGCTCTGGCCGAGGACAACTCTAACATCTTCTTATTTTGTAGGTGCGACTTTCTCGCAGTTCAACTACACAGTGACTGTTAGGGTCGTTGGCTCATTGAGGAAGACGACTTAAAAACTGCACTAACAATTACTATTAATCATAATTTAACATAATTCTAGACGTTGTAAATAGTGAGCACAATTTATCTTATAAAATGGCATAAATTTGAAAAATAAAATAAAAAAATTGAGGGCTATATAGTTGGACTGCTTTTTATGAGCCATGGGCCAAACAAATTTTTTTTTTTTGCCCAAAAGTATAGAACAAGATACATTTATATGGAATCTTGCAAAAATGGGAGGAGGTTATGGCCCATGTACCTCCTTAGGACCTCCCTACTATCATGTCTCGTGTGTCTTCAAAAAAAAAAAAAAAGGAGGGGTGGACGGGTGGCTCTACCTTCCACCTCTTCAACGGGAGGCAATATCCCTTGGGAGAGTGAAAAGGATGGCTCCACCATCCATTGCTAGGGGTGGCTGATGCAACATCCCCATGTGAGTGTAGAGGGAATAGTTGCACCTCTCTCCACCTGGGTAGAGAGTAGTGGAGGGGGTGGAGCCATGTCTCCACCATTTTTTCTCAACTATTTTTTGTCTTTTTTTTTGTGTTATTTTTTATTATTATTATTTACGGGCATATGTGGTTTGTTGACATGACTTTTGATACATATAACACAAATATATTGGTCTTAACTCTTACATGAATAATATGTTAGTTGACATTTATACCGTTGAAAATTTCACCACAAAATTGATAGAAAACCCTATTTGTTACATGGCTAAATCTTAGATATTTAATTATCAAAATAGAAAAATTCATACCCTTATGTGTTCACAATGCCAACAATCTGGGATGTATGAGACAATTTACCTAATAAAATGCATAATATCAACTTTTTCATTTGTTAATGCAATATTATGGACTTTACATAACCATGGTGACATATATTCTAAACAAAGCGTTGTATAAAAAAAAATTAAAAAAATAAATAAAATAACTTTCTTTGAATAAAGCAATTATAATTTGACTGTTATGATAAGGTCACAACCATTTCATATAGTATTGGCTTGTTCTATTATATTAAATTGCATTTATAGAGGTACTATTTGTGTGACTTCTCAATCGCCCAACAACGCCTTTGAGGTATTTATTATGGAAAAAAAAAAAAAGAGGAGGCAACAAAACAATTAATGTGATAGTGGGTTATCCAAACGTATTTGGATTCTCTCCAGTTTATTTGAATTGAAAATGAGTTGGTCCTTGAAAATAAGAGGGCAATGTCCACAAAAATTTGCCCTCCTATTTTCAAAGACCAGCTCTTTTCCAGTTCAAATGGAGAGGATTCCAGTCCTATCCCAGTAGAGTAGAACCAACATTTCTAACTTTTAATATGGGTTGAAATTGTTTATTCATAATGTTAAGCAACTGCATCTTTGCTTTGATGTAACTTACAAAAAAAAAAAAAGTCAAGTATTTTTAATCATCTTGCTTCTTAGCTCCATGTGAATAACTAGAGCAAGTTACAAGTTTGTAATATGTTAGCTATATAAATATAAATGGGTGATAGTGCATATATACAAATTAATCACACTAGAAGTGTAACAATTTCAATATGAAGGTGAAAAACCATAGCTAATATTTGTAGGCAAAAAAGAAGAAGAAGAAGAAGAAAAAAATCATAATACTTATATTTTTAAGATAAAAAGGATAATCTTATGTACATGTTGATTAATTAGGTATTATATCATATTAATACATGATAGACTTAGAATATTTGAACTTATTACTAAGTAAGAGTATTCTTAGGAGTACTATAGATTTTACTACATTATTCTTACAAAATGACGTTATACTTTACATGCCACTTACCACGTTAGTCACTAAGTAAACGTGACAATCCATGTGGCTTAAGGTGCCACATAAACCTTTTTTTTTTTTTTTTTTCTTTCTTTCTTTAAGCCAAAATATAAAAAGCAAAGTAACTTAAGGGTTGCCTAATCATCCATCTGTTTTACTATTTGAGAAGATGGTTAACCACTCCCAACTACTCTTATGGGTGGCCGACCACCTCTTTTGGGGTGAAAGGTAGTTGGTGTAACGCCCCGATAAAATCATTTAATTTGTAAATGACTTAGCGGTACGTCTCCCAACTTTAACCCATCCAGAGTCAAAACTCAGGAATCATACACTCTCAAAGAATGAGAGTCTACAGCGGAAGACTTATCACTTATAATTGATAGATATAACAACTAATACCTACAATAAAATAATATCATAATAGCACAAGAAAACATAATTATAATATCATAAATAACATAAGTTCTGATGTCTTCAAAATAATGTCAAAAGACCAGTCATCAAAGTAACATAAGGATTACAACTTAAGTACTAAACATAACATCAACACTAAATCAGTTGGGCTCCAGTTGAAGGTAAATATCGTAAATCATGTGTATCATGTCATGACATCGATCACTTCCTTCAAACCAAATCCAAGTTAGCCATATCGGCTCAAAATGATCAAATATCACTTAGAGGACATCCTCCAAGCGAATTAAATGCATCCCATAAACTGTCATCCTCAGCTCTAACTAATAAGTTCCATAAGAGTATATGTGGAAAAGATACAAGAGTGAGTCTACGACTTAGTGAGTAATAATGCACATGTTGTACACATTATCATTTGTGAACTCAGTTAACAAACACAAGCATTGTTATCCTTAGTTGATAGCATAAAACATTACATGATGCAATATATATTTATAATACATGATGTAAGTAGAAACATGTGATATGTTAACAATATGATATATCTGAGACATTACCTCCTCTCAGCAGGGTTAGCGCATCCAAACGGACATATGGTACAATTCTGGTGCTCTAGACACTGCACAAATGTACCGTCTTATACTAGCAGTTTGACCGAGTCCGACATTGGGTGGCCCATACTAACTAGTAAAGCCGTAACTGGTGATCCACTCAAAGAATAGCGTGTTGTCATAAACTTAACCATAGGATCTAAGGCCCTCTTCATAAAATAAAACTATTTGTCCATAGATTTAACCCATAATAATAATAAGCCCATGATCATTATTTCTTTGCGGGACGATGCAACTATGTCATACGATGCACATTAATCTTTGTATCTTTTATATACATGCGCTTCACAACTCATCATTTCATTATCTTTGTTAATCACAACCGTTATCACAAAAATAGAGTTCACAGTTGAGAATAAATAGGCATTTCATGAGAGTTGTAAATATGCATGTTTTGTACATCAAAATAATCATGTTATGCATAAAAGTATAACAATAACAAGTATCCATGTGAGTTTTTACTTACTTGTGTCATATGAATCAACCAAAAACTCTTTCACGCAGTCTCTGACTTCCTAATATGAGAAACAATCTTACCATTAGTCTTATGCCTTGAGTTAAATAAGTCATAGGCTTTTAATAACCCAAAATGACATTATGTTTGATCATAGAACGTTTGACTATGAGGGTCGAATGTTTTACACCTGTACATCTAACGTTTAATGAGGAACAACGAACGTTTTATGAGGTTCATAAACTTATTATAGGCCACATCTCTGTCCTTGTTGGTTTATAACTCCTCCTAAGGTCTTCTAAAGGTTTAACCAGAGAAAATAAAGGGTCTCATACTCCAAAAATAGGGTTTGAAGTATCAAACTCTTTAAACCACCTCAAAACATTTATAACCTTCATAAACCAACTAAAACTCAAAAGTAATCAATCTTAAGCTAGACAACATTGAAACTAAGACATAAGAACAACTAGACAGGATAATAATAAGCAAATAACAACAAAGAAACGAACTAAGTAAGGATGAGTACGTCTTCAAGCCAAAATCCTTTCCCTTTCTCCAAACACTCTTCTTCACACACTCACAAGCTTCTGATTTCCAAAAAATGCGAGTGAACAATGCAAAGAGTAGGGCTAAAAAGGCGGACGGTTATTAACCAAAAATAGTTAACTGCTAACTGTAAAACTGCATAACCGCCTTCAAGGTGGTTAGAAAAAAACCGCTAACTGCCTTAGGCGAGGTGGTTAGTGGTTTTGGTATAGGCGATTAGCAGTTATAATTGCTAACCGCTTTTTAATATATATATGAAATATATGCAAATATATATATATATATACATATTACTCAAATGGCGTCGTTTGACTTAGGGCTAATTTTAATCAGCCCCAAGTCTCACGCAATACGACATTTCATCTCTTCTCTATTCTCCCACTCACTCTCTCAATGTCTCAGTGCCGCAGCCCGCAGCCCCTCTCTCACTCACCCTCTCAGCCTCAACCGCACCGCACAGTGGTTTCTTCTCCCGCTTTTAGCCTTCAGGTAAGGTTTTATTCCTCTACATGTTCTCTCAAAGTTTCGATTAGGTTTTTTTTTTTTCTTTTTTTTTTTTTTTGGTTTCACTCAGGACCTCATACTCATTTTAGTGATTTCACAGCTGTTGAGAGAGCAATTCGCTCTGATCACGTAACGCCCTCATTTCATCCCCACTCCCCTTCATTCTTACCAGGTCCAGTTCTCACCAGGTTCCCTTTGTTCTCACCAGGTTCTATTCTCTTTTCTCATTTCTCCTTAATCGTAATATACTAACATATCTATTTGTGTATATGTGTGATTAAATTTTTTTATATTTATGCGTAAATAAATTGTAAATAAATTGATTGATTGTTGGTTTTTGATGTTCTACTTATTAGATGAAATTTAAATTTATTATTTATTTAACAACAAATGCAAGAAGGTCATAGTGTCAGTGGTACAATTGGTACTACGTCCATGGATAGCCCTGCCCCTAGTGTAATGGTAGATGACAATCCTAGAACGCCTTCCTCTTTAAATGCTGAAATTGAAAGTGAAAGCCATGTAGCTTCACAATCGAAACAATCCAAAAAGCCACCTGTGAATCAATCTCCAATATGGGATCACTTTAAAAAAGTGGAACCAATTGACAAGGAGAACCTTAAAGCTATGTGCAATTATTGCAATAAGTTGATAGGGTGTCATTATAGGAGAAATGACACCTCAGCCATGATGATCCTCCTTACCTCTAACTGCCAAAACTTTCAACTCAAAAAATCGAAGCTACCTAAAACCCAAACTTTGTTGTAAATGTCACTCAAGAAAATGGTAGAAGGCATTAGTAGCCCCCAAATGGGAATCATGATGTATGATTCGGACAAGATAAGGAATAGTCTTGTTCGGTATTTTACCAAAGTTGAGTTGCCTTTTAGGCATGTGGAGAGTGATGCATTTAGAGAATTGATGAATGACATTGATCCTAAGATTAAATTACCATCTCGTATTATTCTACAAAAAGATTGCATGAAACTATACAATCAAGAAAAGGTAAGGTTAAAGGCTTTTATGAGTAGTCAAAGGGTTTGCATCACCATTGATATAAAATGGAACTACGCATGTGTTACCGCTTACTTCATATATTGTAATTGGTTAATGCATAAGAAAATACTCAAGTTTGACCTAATTGACGATCAAAGGGGTGACACTATTGGAAGAATGATTGAGAGTACATTGATGGAGTGGGGGTTTGATATTGTTTTCACTATTATAGTTGATAATGCTACCGCAAATGAATTGGCAGTTGGGTATATGAGAAAGAAGATTAAGAACAAGATTTCTACAATTTTGGGGGGTCAATTACTTCACGTTCGGTTTGCTGCTCATATTTTAAATCTTATTGTAGGTGATGGCTTGGAAGACTTAACTGACTATATTTCTAGTATAAGGGAAGCAATGAAATATGTGAGGTCCTCACCATTAAGGATGGCAAAGTTTAAAGAGTGTATTGACTGGAAAAATATTCAATGTACAAAGATGGTGTGTCTAGATGTTAAAATTAGATGGAACTCTACATACTTGATGTTGAGCACTACTGAGAGGTACCAAAAAGCTTTTGACCTACTGGAGGATGATGAGAAAAATGGTTTTAAAGCTTCTGGATTTGATGATTGGGAAAGGGCTAGGTTGTATTTGAAGTTTTTGAAAAAATTTTATGATGCCACATTGAAGTTTTATGGTTCAAATTATACCACCGCCAATTTATATTTCAATCAACTTTGTATTATTCAACGTACCTTGAATGAAGGGTGTCTTAGTTTTGATCCTATCATGAGTTCTGTGAATCAATTAATGAGATGTAAGTATGAAAAGCATTGGGGGGACTATGGATAAGATGAACTTTCTGTTGTATGTTGCTTTTATTCTTGACTCGCGTTACAAGATAAAGGCGTTATTGTTTTGTTTGAAAAGATGCAATAGGCCTGAATGGGTGGATAGAGTAGAGGGAAATGTGAGAGATGTCCTAGATTATTTGATTGAGCAATACACTAAGTTTCAGGGGGGGAGTGTTATATCTTTGATGCGGGAATAAGAAGTTCAAATGCTAATTCTTCATATGTTGGTGATCAAGTGGAAGATGTAGATGACCAATTGTTGAAGGATTTCTCCCAACACCTTGTGGAAGAGAATGATTTAAACTGTATGTTAGAGGTGGATCAGTATTTGTCGGATGGGTATGAAGCAACAACAAAAGATTTTGATGTTTTAATTTGGTGGAAGCTTAATGTACTCAAATATCCTATTCTCGCAGAGATAGCCTGTGATATATTAGCCATTCCTATTTTCATTGGTGCTAAAGGCAGACCCAAGTAAACCTTTAGCACCAGTGGACGTATATTGGATCATTTTAGGAGTTTGTCTCCACTTACCGTTGAGGCCTTGATTTGCACACAAAATTGGTTAAAGAATTATTTATTCGACATTAGAGGAGTTTGTGGAAAGTTATGATGACCAAGGTAAATTAATTTTGCTTACTTTTCATTATTTATTAATTTATTTGAGTTATTTATTCATTTAACTCAAACTTCTTTTATTGAAGATGGGCCTTCGCTTCACACTCAACCTTCAAATTCAATGACTGATTCATCTTTTGCCTAGACGTTTGTTAGTAATGATGGTTATCATTTTTTGAGTTGTGAATAATATTCTGAAATGCTAATAAAGAATCTATCATTCTATGAGGTTTGCTTTTTGCTTTTTTGTAATAGGGTAATAATGATGAGTAGCTGTGGAGGAATTGGAGAGAAGGAATGAAATTATCTACTACTTACCAATGAGCTTTACTTAATATTGCTTTGTTGTAATTTGGTTTTTTTTTTTTTTTGGTAATTGATGTTTTACATCATTCAGTAGCCTAGCCTTCGGATTGTAATTTTTAACATATGGATTATTGGCTTAGTGGTTTATTATGTTTGATTGTATTTTTTTTTTTTTTTTTGGCATGAGCTTATCAGGGTTTACTCATTACTGGTTTAGTAATTTTTTTTTTTTTTCGTAGATAATTTCAGTAGCTACCCAAACAAAATGTATGGGTTATTTTGTTTTAAACGTAGGGTTTTTTTATATTGCTTGTATGAGTGTTTTTTTTTAAGCATCAGGTCAAATTTTAAACGTAGGGTTTTTTTTTTTTATGTTTCTTCTATGGGTTATATTTTTTTTAAGCATCAGGTCAAATAAGCCTTGAAAAAGGCAAGAAAATGGGTTATTTTGTTTTAAACGTAGGGTTTTTTTATATTGCTTGTATGAATTTTTTTTTAAGCATCAAGTCAAATTTTAAACGTAGGGTTTTTTTTATGTTTATTGTATGGGTTATATTTTTTTTAAGCATCAGGCCAAATAAGCATTGAAAAAGGCAAGAAAATGGGCCCAAAAATTCAAAATAGGCCCAAAAAGCCTTATTTTATCAAAAGCGGTTATAGCGGAGCGGTTTTATGTTTAATAAATGCTAATCGACAGTTATTTACATAATCGCTAACCACCTTAGGTGGTGCGGTGGTGGTTACGGTTGTGGTTATAGCCAATAACCGCTAACCGCAACCGCCTTTTCACCCTTAGCAAAGAGGGGTAGAAGGATATATTTATAGAGCTGAAACGCCTAGTTAAGGACTTCTGAATTTTTAGGTGCATCAAACGTTCTATGTACAATATTGAACGTTTGGTATACTATTACCCAATGGTCTTAGAGTTTGCACCGAACATTTGACAGAAGCACCGAACGTTTGACAGAAGCATCGAACATTTGATAAAAGTACATCGAACCTTTTATAAAAGCATCAAACGGTTGATATTATCTGACATGCACATTGATCGAAAGTTTTCATGTGAATCAGTGTATCGGGACGTGTATCGAACGTTTGATCCTTACCATCGAACGTTCTATGAGTACATCGAACGTTCTATGGAATCCTTGAAACGTTCCATGACATTCAAAGCTCAAACTAAATCTTAAAACTTGATAAATCTTTGGGGCATTACAGTTGGTCCCCCTATCAAACTCTTGGGGTGTTGTGACCACCTCCCATGAACCATTGGATGGTCATGACCACCTCCATGAGTTGTTGCGGTGGTTCGACCACAGTGAGCTATTGGATGGTTGCAATCACTCCTATAATTAGTCTGAGGTGGTGGCCAACTATCTCAAAAGCCTTTGGAGGTGGAGTGAGTGACATGGAACATAGATTTAGAATTGTATGACAGACATGATAAAATGCAATGTAATATGTCATGTTGGGAAAAGATCGGAGAAACCCGAAAATTGAACATGCGAGGCGCATACTTGCACCAATAAAGCAAGCAATCTTTGGGTGGGCCAATTGTAACGTCCTGACAAAATCATTTAAATTGTAAATGACTTAGCGGTACGTCTCTCAGCCTTAACCCCTCTAGGGTAAAAACTCGGAAATCATACACTCTCATTATAAAAAAAATGAGAGCCTACAACAAAAAACTTATCACTTATAAAAGATACCGATAGCAACTATTACCCATAATAAAAGAATACCAAAATAATACAATAAAACATAATCATAATATCATAGATAATCATAAGTTCTAATGTCTCCAAATACTAGGGTCAAAAGACTAGTTATTGAATTAACATAAATATTACATCTTAAAATACTAATATATCATCCAAACAAAACTAATTGGGTTATAGCTCGAGATACATCTTGTAAATCATGTCAATCATATCCCTGCAACAATTCCCTCCTCCAAATCATATGCGAGCGAGCCAAACTGGTTCCAGATGATCAAATATCACTCGAAGGACATCTTCTAGCCGAACCTGATGTATCGCATAAACAACAATCTTCGATATTAGCTAATAAATCGCATAAAGTATATGTGAAAAAGATACAAGGGTAAGTTCACTTAGTGAGTAATAATGCACATTTATACACATTATCATTTGTAAACTCAGTTGATAAACACAAGTATTCTTATTCTCAATTTATAGCATAAAACATGTCATGATGCAATATATTTATAATATATGATGTAAATAAGACTGATGAATCGCATAAACAACAATCTTCGATATTAGCTAATAAATCGCATAAAGTATATGTGAAAAAGATACAAGGGTAAGTTCACTTAGTGAGTAATAATGCACATTTATACACATTATCATTTGTAAACTCAGTTGATAAACACAAGTATTCTTATTCTCAATTTATAGCATAAAACATGTCATGATGCAATATATTTATAATATATGATGTAAATAAGAATGATGAAGAACATGTGATATGTTAACAATATGGTCTATTTGAGACATTACTCCCGCTCAATAGGGTTAGCGCATCCAAAATGATATCTGGTACAATTCTGGTGCCTCAGATGATACGCGTTAGCGCACAACTTTAAAATTTATATAACCACTCGCTATAGATCACATCTTTGCAGGATAGTTCTAAAAAGAGGGTATCGATTCGCAGGGATTGTGATGGTTGTGTAGCAACGAAATTCCTAAAATTGCATCTACTTCAACTCATAAGAAATGAATGTTTTTGGATTTTCTAAACTAAAAACTAAGCTAAAAGACTTGAATTTAAAGCAAGCAACTTAAGATAGAGGTAGTGGAAAGAGTATAGGGAATTGGTTTCACTCAATCCGAATACTACAAGCAAACCATACCAAGTATGGATCTTTAGCAAAAGTATAATACGAGTGTGTAAAGGTTGTAAATCCTTACAACATACTCAATATGAAAATACAACTAAGAGAAAATAATAGAACATCATAGCTTTGCACTAGTCACTCACCTAACACCCTACATGTGATATAATTTGTGTTCACTAGCATGCAATATAGAATCTCCTAATAGCCTACACAATTTAATAAAAAAAACATAAAATATCATAAGGTTTCTCTACACTTTTCATCTATTCTAAGTTAATCTAAGTGTGGATTGAATTGTGGTCCCTAACATATCCTATCAAACTTACATAAAATTATGTCAAAAGCACTATTGTAAAGCCTATGTTTCCTCAATCAAAGACAATGAAAACATAGAATTCATTCAAGATTACAAAGAGTTTCTCATAGACAAGAAAAAGGTTTTCATCTCAATTGGTATATCATGAAAATCAATCCTTATGCTTTTCAATCATTATATCAAATGCATAAAATCCTAGCTAAATATAATCAACCCATAGCACTTTGGATAAAGTTACATGAAACCCTACAAAGAGTTTAGTTCCTCATAAAGGATTTGAGAATCTCCATGGGATTGGAGAAAACCATTTCCGAAGGAAATTTGGTACTATGGGTCGAGTTCTACCCACTGTCCAGAGAAGAAATTAAATGAAACTAAGCTAAAATAGTAAGAAAAACTAAGAACAACCGAACTCCCTGCCTCTCTCGTCAGTGTTTTCATATATAGAGAGGGAGAGACTTTAGATATTTACAAGGTAAGTCAAAGCATAAAAATCTTGATCCCAAGTGGTGTAGAACAGCTCTAAGGATAGATTTCGGTGCCCACAACAGTCTGTCAAGCCGCAATATTGGACAAAAAATATCATCGAGTCGTCATTTATTGTCAAAAGATCTTTTAGATCTGGAAGATTCGACGGCGCTCGATCCCTAGAATTGGGCGCTCGATCGCTAGACTGCTGGTGCTTGATCCCTGGAATGTGGCCCTCGATCCCTGGCTGGCGCTCTATCCCCACCACTTATTCAGCACTTCAACTTCTCTTGATTTATCTTTAAGCCTAATGTCAATGATTTGCTTGTGTTTTCCATTAGAACCTAAAAATAAAACAAAACACTAAAATACAATAAAATATTAGATTACATTACAAACTAAGGTTTAACATATGCGAGTTAGGGAGTTTGAATGTGTAACATTCAACACTTATCATCAGACATTGCACGAACGTACCGTTTTATACTAGCAATCCGACCTCGGGTAGCCCACACTGACTAGCTAAGCTGTAACTGGCGACCAACTCAATGAATGATGCGTTGTCATAAACTAAATCATTGGATCCAAGGCCATCATCATAAAATAACACTATTTGATCATAAAATCAACCCGTAATAATGGTAAGCCTATGACCATTATTCCGTTGCGATATGGTGCAACCATATCACACGATACACATTAATATTTGTTTCTTTTTTATGCATGCTCTTCACAACTCATCATTTCATTATCTTTCTTAATCACAATCATTCTCACAAATGAAGTTCATGTTTGAGAGAAAATAAGCACTTCATAAGAGTTGTAAACATGCAAATTTTTATACATCAAAATAGTCATGTTTTGCATAAAAGTACAACAGTAACAAGTATTCATGTGAGTTTTTACTCACTTGCGTTGTATGATTCCGTTAAATACTCTTCCACCGGGTCTCCAACTTTTGAATATGAGAAATAATCTTATTATTAGTCTTAAGCCTTGAGTTAAACAAGTCCTATGCTTTTAATAACCCATCATTTCATTATCTTTTTTAATCACAATCATTTTCACAAATGAAGTTTACGTTTGAGAGAAATAAGTATTTCATAAGAGTTGTAAACATGCAAATTTTTACACGTCAAAATAGTCATGTTTTGCATAAAAGTACAACAGTAACAAGTATTCATGTGAGTTTTTACTCACTTACGTCGTATGATTTCGTTAAATACTCATCCACCGGGTCTCCAACTTCTAAATCTGAGAAATAATCTTACTATTATTCATCGGTCCTAGGGTTTCCACCGAATGTCTGATAAAAGCACATCAGACGTTTCATAAAAGTATCGAACGTTTGATACTGTCTGACATGCACATTGATCGAAAGTTTTCACGTGATCAGTGCATCGAGACATGTATCGAATGTTTGATCCTCAACATCGAACGTTCTATGAGCACACCGAACGTTTCATAAAATCCTTTAAATGTTTCATTACATCCAAGGCTGAAAAATAACATTTAAAACTTCATAAATCTTTGGGGCATTACACCAATTGACAACTAAGTACATCAAATCATGTGACTTTTATCTCTCACTCCCCCTCTAACCCTTCTTGGATTTGGAAAGGCATCACGAACTTTTGAAACCTTCTATCCTTAGGCCTGTGTACTGCTATCCATAGTCACTCCAATATCTTTATTGGCCTTCCCCTTGGATCCCGAACCTCCCTAACACCCCATTCCCATCGACAACCACAACCTCAACAACCCCTTTCTAGTTGTCTATGCTCTTTTCCATCTCGCAACCCTTAGTTGGTCCTCTTATCCATCACTTGTTCACCCCTTCCACCATTTAGGAAATTCTCAAGATCAAGGTCCCCCGTAACCCCTTAGTTTGCATTATGTGGATTGCTTCATTCTTCAATCTCTTCGCCACTAAGTCTGCCTTCAAACTTCTCTCTCAAAATCCCCCTTCCCCTACTACCAAAATCCTATACCACTCCTTGGAAACTGAACTAGAGTGATAGGCTCAAGTTCTTTGTATGAAATATACTCCGGAACATTATCCATACCAAATCCATAATAGCACCCATCCTCCATATTTACCCCAATGACCTCATGTGCCCTCTATGTAACACCGAACCTGACTCTTTAAACTTTCATTTTTTTTTATTTTTTCCTTTTTATTTTCATTTTAATTTTTTTTTTCAGCCCTTTTGCCCACATCATCTGGAAATAATCAATATGGCCCATTGACTTTCTTGCTGTTAAGTTCCTCTCACTCTCTTCTTGGACTGATACCATCATTTACCCATATCATCTTTTCCAAATCTTTGCGCCTGTCACTTGTGATCGTCTTTGATTTCACAAAAACAAAGCTTATCATGACAGATTTTACGAGACGCTCTGTTTGTCCAAAACCATTAAGAAGGTGACTCTGGAACACTTTTCAGCCTGAAAGGTCAAGATTAATATCACTGCAGAGAAATTGATCCCCCTAGATTGGTTATTTCAAGATCAACTTCGACATTGCTATTAGAGACAATTTCTTTGCCCAAGTTGTTGGGTGCTATAATTCTAACAAGCAAATCGTTAAAGTTGTTTAACAAATCAACCCCTAGTTTGATCCAAATTTTGGCAAAGTTATTTCAGACCTCGTGGCAACTCAACTGGCTTGCTCTTTGGGGCTCCAATCCTTCACCCTTGAAGGTGATTCCTTGGTTGTTATTTTGGCTCTTCAGCAGCCCAACATTACCACAAATGGGAGGATCTCTCCCATCATCCAGGATACCCTCTCCCCCATCCCTTCTTATTCCTATTGAAAAGTTAAGAAAATTAATCAAAGTGCTAAGTTCTATGCCCACCATATAGTATATTGGGCTGTTGTTAGATCTAGATCTAGATGCATTCCCATCTCCCCCTCCCCTCTCCCTTCTTCACCTATATGTAGTGGGAAAAATCCCGCCTCCCCCTCTCCTCCTGTTTAGTATGTCTATTTGTACTTTAATAAAAAAGAAAAAGGCGCAAACTTGCACCACTTGAGACAAGAGTTGTACCTTTCATTCCCAAGGGATAATTTAATTGGCTGAGGATCATGTTTTATGAAGCAAATGTCACTAATTCGAATATCTTTCTCTCTCATCTTGTGCGAACATGTTAAAAAAAAAAAAAAAGAGAAAAAAAGAACTGTACCTTTCTATAAAGGGACGATGTTTCTTCCTTATCAGTTAAGAAAGACAAAGCCATACACAGCTGCATGGAAAATGATCGCTTTCTATTTCAATTTGTGAACGCTAGCTAAAAGTCGCAGTGAACAATTGACACATCCAATCTGAGCACTCGATGAACCAAAAGTCAATATTGTTTGACCACATCAACGGCCGCAGGCCTGTTACAAACTAAGACGCAGCTACGACACACAAGCAGTCAAGCACGCGCATTCCTCACAAGGACAGAATCGTAATTTCAGCCGCCTTCCACATTTCATCTTCCTTTCCCGCGATCTCCGCGTTTCTTCTACTCGCAATCTTTCCCCGTTAAACTTCTTATTTCCAAACCCTTCTCTCCGTTCTGAGAATCGCTATTCGACCCGACCCGAATACAATCACACCGAATTCAAGTTGGACTGAGTCAGGCTGCCAAAACTCGCATCTAGGTCCGATTGCCGCGACACGGCATCGTACCGGTCATGGCTAGGGTTCGAGAGAACTGGTTGAGACTGGTGCGCGCGACGCTGCAGAGGGAGCAGCAGAGGAATGTCGGCCAAGGCCACGAGAGAATCCCCAGTGGGATCGCCGGCACGGTCCCTCCCTCGCTCGTGAAGTCAACCAACATCGATGCAATCTTACAGGCCGCCGATGAGATCCAATCCGAGGACCCCAACGTCGCCAGGATTAGTATGTCTCTTTTTTTATTTTTCCTAATTCTTTAAATTCTGTTGAATTTCGCTTTTGATTTTCTGTGTTCATTTTTGTTGTTGTTCTTGATGGTTAGTGCTGCTTTTTGTATGAATGCGTGGTTGATTCAAGGCGAAACAGGTTTTGGTTATGATATGGATTTCAATTATGGAGCCGCGGTTTGTTAATTGAGCTAAGAGATCAAGATTAAGCTTTTTTTTTTTGCAAACATAAATGATTAAGTAGATGTCTTATAGTTAGAATGAAGGGATTATGATAAAAGAATTTGTAGGCTTAATGAAATTTGAAGTAAATAAATAGGATTTATTTATTTTTTTAATTATGGTTGTATTTGCTTTAATAAACTGGCAGTGGAGAAGGAGAGAGTTTGTAATGCAGGTGTATGGCTTTCATGGTAAAGAATGCTTGGGATGGTAGAGCATATGCATGGCTGATATGACTGACGAGAATTTTTGAGATGGATATGCAGCAGAGGAAAAAGTAGTTATATGAAATTTAATTAGTTTTTGAATTTAGAATTACAACAATAGGATACAAGAAAGAATTCTGTTTCAGTTGATTTGTCCATGTCTCATTAATACTGACTAGTTTGGAGAGTAATTTGTTGCAAGTTGAGAGCGTTGCAGGGCATGGGGAGACCTAGCGTGAACATAGCGAGAAGATACCAATGTTGCTTATAGAACTCAAACTTGATCTGAATTCAATCAGGTTACCAGGTTTCGTTACATTATGTAGCCAGCAGTTTGAATTTAATATTGAATGAAAAAAAGAAAATCAATTGTAGTGAGACGATGGTGCCATTGTGCCTTTTGTGGTGTCTTTGGAGGAAATGAATAAATAGGTGTTTTGAGGACTGCGAGAGGACTTTGGAGGAGTTGAAATCTTTTTTCTTCAACACTTTGTATTTTTGGACAGCTGCTTATATTTCTCCTTTAGTGATTAATTATCATGATTTTCTTGCTCTTTTTCCTCTAGTTTCTTGGTGGCTTCTCTTGTATACTTCCTGTGTACATGGAGTGCCTTACGTTTTTAATGATATTTCGATTAATTATATAAAAGAAAAATTGTAGTGAGACAAAACCCAAATGTTGGGATGCAGATTTATTTTGGTCACAGTCTGAATCCAATTTGTACTACATTTTATGGCCCTATATGGTGTAAAATACTAATGGCTGTGTTCTCTATATATGTATGAGGTATTGCCTACCTTTGTTTGTATAACATTTTAGAGAAGTCTCTTGTGTATTAAGATTGTGCCCCTTCACGCTTTTCTAATGAGATTAAATTACTTATATAAAAAATACATTTTAGAGAAGTCTCAAGCACCCAACTTCTATCCTTCACCTGTAGTGAATTCAAATCTGCTTCTGTAGTCAGATTTTTGAGCTCAGGTTTAAATATTGAAGAATCATATTAGGCCCAATTCTTATATATACTTTATTTAATAATAGCTTTACAGCCCTCTACGCTTTTCAATGAGATATATTTACTTATCAAAAAAATAATAACTTTACAGGATTTCTTTTTCAATTTTTGCTTTTTTATTTTTATTTTTATTTTTTTTATAAGTAATTTTGACTTCCTTTCAATGATAGATCAAAGTCTTTGTACGGGGTTATGTGGCATGGTGGAATAGCGCTGTTCTTGTTTGCTAGTGTACTTATTCTCTCCTTTGTTTTAGCATCTATGACATATCTCTGGATATTATTATCTTCTGTGGCTTCTATATTTTGTGTAGGTGAATTCTATTTGTGGAGATGATGTGCTTTCATGTCTTTGCTGGTTATACAATTTAATAATTGTGATACTTTATGTCTATACCTGATGACATATTTCACACAAGTTACAATTTTTAGTATTATTTATTTATTTTTTTTCAAATCTAGTGTGTGAGCAGGCATATTCCATGGCTCAAAACCTGGACCCAAATAGTGATGGTCGAGGGGTTCTTCAGTTCAAGACTGGTTTGATGTCTGTAATAAAGGTATTATTTACACTCTGAGTCTTGTTAAATTAGAATTTCATTACTGCCAACAATTTTAGATGCTCCACAGAAAAAATTGCTTTTGCACATTGCATTTTCTGCTGGACTTTTACCAAATTGTCAATTTAAATTATGAGGACTTGACTATTTGCTGCAGCAAAAACTTGCTAAAAGGGATGGGGTCCACATAGATCGTAATCGTGATATTGAACTCCTGTGGGAATTTTACAAACGATACAAGAGACGGCATAGAGTGGATGACATCCAAAGAGAGGAACAAAGATTTCTGGAATCTGGAACTTTGAGTGCTAACCTCGGAGAGTATGGCCAGCTAATGCTAATTTATTTGTTCTCTTATGATTTATTTGTTTACTTAGATCTAATAATGTTTATGTGCATTATTTAGTATGGTAACTCGATCCCATCATTGATTGTTCCTCTAGAGAATTCTATGTTGCATTTTGGAACTAATGAACATGAACAAATTTAGTCAAAGGTATATAAAACGCTGCCATGCATAGTATAATGACTTGTATTTGGATGAGATATATTAGTCTATGCTATCAATTGAAGTGAAATAGACATTATCAACAAGACAAGGGAACTTTATTTAAGTAAGACATATGACACCTTTGCTCCATTGATAGAATTGAAACACATGAGTTAAAAGGATAGAAGTTGAATATAGGGTTACGGTTTGAGATTCCAAATAAAATGGCAATCAACGTCAATGTGTTTAGTACGCTCATGAGACACTGGATTACTAGCTATAAAAATAGTGGCCTAATTATCACAATTCATAGGAGAAGGCGCATCAACACCCATTTCATGAAGCAGAGAGCGCACCCATAACATCTCACATGCAGTATGGGCCATAGCATGGTACTTAGCTTCCGCACTGGAACGAGCCACTACATTCTATTTCTTATTGCGTCAAGTAACCAAATTACCACCAACAAACGTACAATAACCAGATGTAGACTGTCTATCAATGCGGTTGCCTGCCCATCTAGCATTAGAAAACCCAGTAACAGTCAGGAGAGATGACGGCCTATACAACAACCCCCGTCCGGTGCTCTTTTCAGGTATCAAAGAATACAACAAACAACCTCCCAATGAAGCTGACAAACACCATGCATGAATTGACTAAGAACACCAACAACATAAGTGATGTCAGGATGGGTGATGGTTAGATAAATCAACTTATCAACCAACCTCCAATAACGCTTAATGTCCTAAAAAACATTTCCACTAACAGCATCTAACTTAACTGAGGAGTCCATTGGAGTATCAACTAGGCGAGCACCAAGGGTACCAGTTTGAGAGAGTAAATCCAACTACTTCCGCTGACATAAACGAATACCTTCTTCGGATCTCGCAACCTCAATTCCAATAAAGTAGCAAAGAAAACCCAAGTCCTTGTTGTGATACTGCTTTCCTAGGTGGGTCTTAAAGTTAGCAATACCTGTTGAGTCATTGCCATTAATAAGGCTATACAATGCTTTCTTTAGACGGTATACTAACCGCTTCTTCCTAGGAACAACATAACTAGGTGGCTGAACCATATATATCTTCTCCTGCAAATCCCATGTAGAATAGCATTCTTGATGTCTAGCTGATACAGGGGCCAATCCAGACATACTGCAATAGAAAGTAGAACTCTAACAGAATTAAGGCAGGCAACAGGGGAAAAAGTCTCACAGTAATCCACATCATATGTTTGAGTGTAGCCCTTGGCAATCAATCGTGCCTTCAATCGCTCAACTTAACCATCTAGATGATACTTCATAGTATAAACCCAACAACAACTAACATGTTGCTTTCCAGGAGGGAGAGAAGTAATTTCCCATGTTTGATTCTCATGAAGGGTAGTCATTTCCTCTTCCATAGCTAGTTTCCATCCAAGAGATGCCAAGGCCTCTTTAAATGAACTAGGAACAGACATTGAAGATGATGATGAGACAAAGCAACAAAAGGATGGGGAAAGACAATGAAAAGAAACAAAGTTAGAAATGGGATGTTGTGTACAACTATGAATACTGTAAGGCGCACTTAGGTACACCGGCAGTATACAAAGGAAAGCACCAAAACGAGAAAAAGGAAAACTTGAAAAATACCAAAAACATCAAAAGCCTTCAAACCCACGAAGTGCTAAAGACCCACAATACACCAAATGCCCTCAAACCCAAGAAGCGCTCAACGCTAAAAAACGTGAGCCTTGCCTTTCCCATGACCTTTCCTCAAAGCTGTGGGCAGATCGTAAGAAGATGGAACAATTAATGATTTAGTAGATAAAACCTCGGGGGTTAGGTGCTGGTGGAGCAGCTGGCGCCCATGGAACAATATGTCTTTCCTTGGATCGGTGGTAAACCTAGAGCGGAGGATTAGAGACTGGAAAGGAGGAAGGTACATCATCAGGAGTAATAGGAAAGGGAATCTCCCCCTAACTAGAAGAAACTAAATCAAAAGAAACACACAGGACCCTTGTGTGTAATAATGTTTCTCCTTTCCCTTGGAAGAGCATTTGGAGAACCAAGGCCCCTTTGAAAGTGGCTTTTTTTGCTTGGGCGGCAGCTCTAGGGAAGATCCTCACTTTGGACAATCTTAGAAGAAGGCATGTCATCGTGATTAACAGATGTTGTATGTGCAAAAGACATGAAGAAACTGTGGATCATCTTCTTCTTCATTGTGAGGTTGCCAATGCCCTTTGGAACACCATCTTTAGCCGATTTGGGTTATCTTGGGTTATGCCTCTTAGAGTGATTGACTTGTTTGCCTGCTGGTGGACTGGAGGTCGCTCCCGGAGTGCAGTTGTGTGGAAGATGGTGCCCTCTTGTCTCTTGTGGTGCTTATGGAAAGAGCGAAATGATCGCACCTTCGAAGACAAAGAGAGATCGTTTGAGGAGCTTAAGTCCTACTTTTTCCATTCTCTGTATTTTTGGACTTTTGCTTATTTAGCTCCTGTCGTTTTAAGCTTTAATGATTTTCTTGTACATTTCTCTTCCCCTTCTTAGGGGGCCCTTGTATACTCCCTGTGTACCAGAGTTGCGCCTTTTTGCGCCTTTAATATATTTTCTCTTATTCATCAAAAAAAAAAAAAGTAATAGTTCGTCCTGTCTCAGAAAAAAAAGATGACTCAAAGAAGGTAACATCAGCACTAGTGTAGTATTGATGAGAGACTGGAACATAACATATATAACATTTATGAGTACGAGAATATCCCAAAAAGATACACTTGACTGAGTGAGGAGAGAGCTTATCTTGACTCGGAGTAAGAACATGGACAAATGCAATACAACCAAAGACCCTAGGAGTCAAACTAAATGATGGTTCCCCAGGATACAACAAGGAGAATGAAGACTTGTTGTTCGGAATGGAGGATGTCATATGATTAATTAGATAGACAACAATAAGGACAACATCATCCCAATAAGGTTTCAGCACATGCATATTAAACATTAACGTTCGTGCAACATCTAACAAGTGCTGATGTTTACGTTATGCAATACCATTTTTCTGGGATGTATGTGAGCACGTGGTTTGTTGAATAATGCCACGTTCAACACAAAAAGTACACAACCAAGTCATACGAGAAAAGTCATTGACAAAGATCACAAAATACTGAAAACCAGAAATGCTTTTTATTCTTGCAGGACCCCAAATGTCTGAATGGACTACATTAAAAGGATTCGATTGACGGCTTCCAGGACAAGAAGGAAAAGAACTACGATAATGCTTGCCTAATTGAGAAGCCTCACATTGTAACATAGAACTAGGACTCAAATCAGGAACAACTTGACGCAATTTCTGTAATGAAGGATGTTCCAACCGAAAATGCCATTGGAAAGGAGACACGGTAGCACTCAATGTTGGAATAGAGTTTCCAGCGTCCAGATAGGAGAGACTGTTGCGCTCATGCCCCAAACCAATCACCTTCTTCGTCCTGAGGTCCTGAAAAACACAAGAAGAGGGATAGAAAGTTATTGAACAGTGTAAAGACTTAGTTAACTGACTACAAATAACAAATTAAAAGGAAATTGAGGAACGTATAAACCAAAGGTTAAGGGCATAGATGGGTTAAGGTTGGAAATCACCGGTCCCAAGCCCTGGTCTAAAGGAGCCATTAGCTAACACGATATGAGAGTTAGAAGGACGAAAATTAGAGAGCACAGAGGAAGGACCGGTCATGTGAGCACTGGCTCCTGAATCAATAATCCAAGATGAGGAAGAAGGTTTGGCAACTACATATGCTGAATTACCTGCATTGGCCATAGCAGCAGTAGAGGTGGACAACTTGGGAGAAAGCGAAGACAACTGCTGGCTGAGCTGGTTGAGCTGAGAAGAGATGTCATCATGAGAACCAAAACTAGGCACCATAGGACTATCGATGGATGCCTGAGGCATAGTAGAAGCAGAAGTGTCATCATAAACTTTGTTGGCATAAGCAGGTCTCTCATCCTAACAATAATCCTCCGTATGCCTAGTGCCACCACAATAGTTACATTTCCACTCAGAATAATTACCACGACCATTACCTTGACTACCTCATCCTCCTTGACTAGTATCACGACTGCCATGATTGCCACCTTGCGCGCCCACCCTCACGACTACCACCATGACCACCATGAAAACACCACAATGGCTGTCACTAGAGACTAGGCGGAGGACTCCTGTGAAGATGAAGAAGCCCCAAGAGTAAGAGAAGCATGCTGAAGATGAGAGAGTAGGCATTGGCAGTAGCTGGAAGAGTCTCACTAGGTAAGATCTGATCTTTGAACACACTATACTGAGGATTAAGACTCCACAACAACAAGGCAACCTGAAACTCTTCATTCTAGCGTCACTGTGTCTCTAAGTCAGTACTCAATGGCTGATAAAGCAAAAGTTCTTCCCACAAACTGTTCAAAGTACCATAATGTTCAGCTAGAGACTTATCACCTTGTTTAGTATTGAACATACTCTCAAAAAGCTCATAAATCTGACACATTATGTTCTTGCGAATACATCTCTTCAAGAGAATCCCATATCTTCTTGGCCGTGTCAAGAAGTTGAACATTGGAGGCAACTTGTTGTTCTTTACTAAGCCACAACCAAGTCATCACCAGGGAATTTTCACTCCACCAATCTTCAGATTTTTGATTGTATGAAGGAGGGTTCTCAGTGTAATACCCCGGTCCCATATTGAGAAGATAAGGAGTAGCCCACATAGAGTGAGTGGTTTATAAAGATAGTCAGGAGTGGTAAGTCCCACATTGCCTAGTTACTAGGTGAAACTGGATAGAGAATTCTATGAAAGCTCCAAATTAACTATTCTTTTTGGGGTGATAGCACAGATGTAGCTAGCGTTTTTACTTGAGTCGTTATAAATGGTATCAGAGCCACCTAATAATGTCAGGCCATGTGGTACTGTAGCATTGCATGACGTGGTCCTGACGAGGACGTCAAGAATTTAAGAGGGAGTTTGTAACATCTTGGTTCCATATTGAGAAGATAATGAGTAGTCTACATAGAGTGGTGGATGGTTTATAAAGATAGTCATGAATGTTAAGTTTTACATTCCTTAAGATAGTCATGAGTGCTAAGTCCCATATTCTATAGTTATTATGTGAAAATAGGCTTTATAAGGAATTCTAGGGAAGCTTCAACTTGACTAGTCCTTTTGGGGTAATAGTGCAGATGTGGTTAGCGCTTTTTTCAGGGTCATTACATTCAGTTAAATACTTGAGCTTCTTCTTTGCACTCAGGACTTTGAAGGCATGAGACCATGAATGATAATTACTACCATTCAACTTCATAGAGGTAACTGGTCGAACTTGATCATCCACTCGATGGCTCTTGATATCATATGAAGTTGCCATGAGAAAACACACAACGAACTAAACAGCAGAAAGTATAATGAGTAGTGGCAATTCACAATCCAATCGATCAACAAAATCACCCAAGCCTGATCCAACAACCAAGAACACAAATGGAAGAGACCAAAAACAGAGGAGCCAAACACCTTGCAACTGTCTGACCAAACCAAAAAAAACACCAACTAAACCCAAAGATGCCTGTAGCACAAACTAGAAACAATGGAAACAACCCAAATCAGTAGCTATAACATCACAATAAGCCAAACCAGGCCAACATGAGCTGTTGCAACAAAAAAGCAACCCAGCCGTGAACACCCAAAGATAGTCAAACCATTTTAAGTCCAAGAAACAAATCAAAACCAGTTGGGCTTGAAGCAAAATTGTTCCAGGGACCATAGGTCTTTAAAATCAGTCCTAAGGCCTCAAACTCAGCAAAACTCCAGATTGAAAAATTCAAGCCCTTAAGTTTGAAAATGATTTAAAAATAGAAAAGGCACATAAGATGGTTCAAATTTGTTTACAAAAATCACCACAAATACCAGATTGAGGTGTTGAGCCCAGCCATGTGATCCAATCACCGGAAGATGCTGATGTCTGCATCCTTATGCTGATGTCAGTGTATGGAACAGTGATCTTCTCTGTTTTGTCTTCTACATTTAAAGGATGCTTTGATACCAAGTTAAAAGGATAGAAATTGAATATCTAGGGTTAGGGTTTGAGAAAAAGAGGAAGAGGAGAAAGAGAGGTTGTGAAATAGTTTCTGTATGTGTAGGATTCTATTTCCCTTCACACACCTTCACATATTTATATTATAAAGATACAGCGGTAAAAAAAAAATGCATAATTGCCCTTACTGGAATATTTCAATAGAGAGCCCACGGTAAAGATAAAAAACACAATTACAACAATAAGCAATAACTCAAGAACTCTAACAACATGTTTATTTCCTGGTCATCATTTATTTATGAGGTTCCTTGGTCAGACAAGACATGGGCAGCCATGCCAGGATATGCCCAGGCATGTGCTGTCATCATAGGGCAAGGGCCTGAACAGCCATGCCATGGGCACCCGTGCTACGGAAGGGCATTGCATGGGTCTTCATGCCAAGGCAAGCCTAGGAATCTGTGGCCATCCATTGCATGACCAGCCATACCATGGCATGCCAAGTATCTGCAGCCCAGGCTTGGCATGGTCAGGACATGCACCACCCTCATTTGTAGGATTGCCTCTATTAAGGTTGTGCTTTGCCTTTGGGCTCTTATTTTGACAGATTTTTGTATATGCACTTAAATAGTAGTTGAGATACTTTAGGGATTCTCTTGTATACCTCCTGTGCACAAGAGTTGTGCCCCTTTGCGCTTTTAATGAATTTGAATTACTTATAAAAAAAAAAAAAAATAGTAGTTTAGATGCTGCTTGATGGGCTAAGGTTGTCTTGTGTAGCTCAGTTTGCAAGCAGATTACTTTTTCTTTCTTTGTGTAAGATTTGGACATCATATTTGTGTGTTTCGATGAACATATTGAGCACTTGGAAGAAAATTTAGCGTCTTGCTCTCTTCTGTGTCATGCATTGCCTTTTTTTTTTTTTCCTTTCTTTCTTTTAAATTTTTATTGTAAATTGTTCTTTTGTTTCAGGATGCAACTCAGATCTTTGGAAATGAAAAAGGTAATGGCTACCTTGAGGGCCATAGTAGAGGTCATGGAGTCACTTAGCAAAGATGCAGATCCTGATGGAGTTGGAAGGCTTATAATTGAGGAGGTACATGCCTTTTGCATGCCTACCTTCAATAAGCTGTTCAGCACATTATACTATTTAAGACTTATTTGTGTCTCCTTTGTAATTTGTGCATTTGCCATCTATATTTAGTATTTACTTCAATTCTGATAGTTTAAACTAATTCTATGGGTTTTAGCTATTCTTTCTGATTTTCACTGGATGTTAGTTGACGTGTAATGGGGGCAATCAAGAAATTAATCTTAAGAATATGTTATTATTTTGAGGATTCTTTTTTTGGCTTACATGGCACCTGTTGCTATCTTTGACATATGAATCTTAGACACGCTAAAGCCACATTTCACATTGTTGGAAAACATTGATTGACAATAACAATTTTTTTGTGGCTTTTCAGCTGCGAAGAATAAAAGGGTCTGATGCAACACTATCGGCGGAACTCAGACCCTACAATATTGTCCCTTTGGAAGCCCTGTCATTGACCAATGCAATTAGATTTTTTCCAGAAGTAAGCAAAATCTTGAATAACATATATTGTAATATTTCTTGTCCATGCTCGTTGGTGATATCCCACTTGATTTTCAGACCTACCTATTTTTTTTAGTGTTTATAGTCGTGCATGTTCAGGTTTTATGTTACAAATTCATGGTTGTATAAAATAACAACTAAATATACATTTTGAAAATTTGACCTTTTTCTTTGGCCTGCATCTGCTTTCTGTGTTCAATTTGTTAGAAGTACTTGTGACTCTAAATTATTTATTTTGGGTTTTCTGTCCAGGTGAAAGGTGCAATATCTGCGATTAGATATACTGAACAATTCCCCAGACTTCCTGCTGATTTTGAGATTTCTGGACAAAGGGATGCAGATATGTTTGATCTTCTGGAATATGTGTTTGGTTTTCAGGTTTGCACATGCTTATATTTCTCCATTCTGGTCTTTAATATATATGATTGTGATTATGGTATGGGGTAAAGTTGCTCTGTAAATAGATCTTAGTTTTGCATGTCAACTGATATCATCTATGTTTTAGTTGGGCTGGTGCATCAATTATAGTCCAGTATCACTTCAGACTACTTTGTATTTACAAATGAAGGAACCATATGTATGCATCCATGTATTAATTATATTATGTATCTATCATTTTTGTTAATGAAAATGCTAAGAGGAAGAAAGACCTTTGGGTAATCTATAAATGAGTTTTATTCCGTTGCGATTTGATTTACTCTTTTAGTTTGAAATCTGTTTACACTGGGTTAGGAAATAGTTTTAAGTACCTCAGTTTTTGGCCAAACATGCATATAAATAATTATTTTGTTGTTACATATACTAAGAATATATTCTGTCTCTCTCCTCTTATCCTTCTCATTCCCATAGTTACTTAACTTTTTTGTGTGCAGAGAGACAATATAAGGAACCAACGTGAGAATGTTGTTCTTACAATAGCCAATGCACAGACTCGACTTGGCATACTTGTTGAGGCTGATCCGGTGAGCTTAGGATAACTTAATTTGTAAACCAATTAATTTTGTAATGTTCAGGTTATTTCCTTGCCATTGGCTTGTTAGTTTTATGCTTGGCCTTGCTAGTTTAAGACTTTTGCTCTGTTTAATAATTTTTGAAGTTTTGGTTGAATAGATCAATATGTGATTTAAAATTGATATCACCATTGTTTAAGTTCTCCTTCAGTGATTCTTATTACGTTCTCTTGTGAAGCCGTAGATGAAACATTAACATGCAGAGAGCTCTTTGGTATTGGCTTTGTCTATATTTAAAGGCTTGTCTGTCCATTGACTTTCTCTATGGATGGGTTTTGTTCATAGTGGTGGTTACATAACCATCTCCTGTTAAGCATACATTTAGAGTTTGTCTATGGAGAACAGGATGTTTGATTTTGGAATGCTCTTTAGGCACTGGTGGAACTTTGATTTATTTGGGTGGGAGTCTAGTTGCTTAGTTGTTCTGGATTCTATTCAAAGTCTTGAGGAACCTAATGGAGGGGAAGCTATAGCAATTCCTTTTTTGGGAACACTGGGATTCCTTCTCAACGTCCTCATGACCCAGTTGAAGCTACAAAAGGATTTTCTTTCTTTGAGGTGGTTTAGATGACTTAGCCTTAGCAGTAGGTATAGTTGTACTGACTTCATCAATATGTTTTATGGAGTTGAGGGAAGTGGCTCTTATTTTTTTTTTTTTTTGAGAGAGGGGGGGGGGGGGGGGGGTGCTAAGAGTGTGACATTACAAAATTTTGAGCAAGTCCTTTATATGAAACTTTAGAGGATGGTAGTGATAGTGAATTTTCTATGATGGAATTTTGAAACACTTATGTTTCTCCAAATGTGTCTTTCTTTGTTTGGATGGTTGTTGGTTAGCCCTTGACAGAGAATTTATAAGATGGGAATGTAAATTCATAATTGGTATACCATGTGCAAGGGTTATTGTGAAGATGCAGATTACAATTGTTGCATTATCCAGTGCGCACAAAGCTTTGAACACTCATTTCTTTTGTTGCTTGGATTTGAGGGATGTTTATATAGAATGCTACTAAATTGGAATGATGGGTGTCTTTGAGGGTACACTTGGAATATTGTTTCTTTTGATAAGTAATCGACAAATATCATAAAAAGCGTTAGGTGCCCCACTTGGAATAATTCAATCACCATTACATAGGATGAAGCACTAGTTTCTTGGATTTATTTGTGGCTTATTGATTCATCTTGTTCTTTGGTTTCCTCCTCCTTCCGGGTTTCTGGCTCCTATTATGTTATTTCTTTTTTCCTTTGATTCTGTATGTTCCATTGAAGGCCCTTCTATTGGTTACTCCCTTTGTGTTTAGGTTTTGTCTCCATCATTGGTTTATTGCTCAAAAATATAAAAAGGACATTTTGTTCTTCTTAAGTAATAAAATTTTATTAAAAGTGAAATGACGTAACCCAAGTACACAGAAAGTATACAAGGCACATGAACAGAAAAGGAAAAAAGATCAAGCAAATCATTCAAGCTAGTATTATCGAGACAATCAAAGGCGGCTGTCTAGTGGGATAAGGTTTTAAAGAAGAAGCTCTTCAGTTCCACTACTGTTCTCTCGCAATCCTCAAAACTACGATCTTCTTTCTCTCCAAATACACCACATTAAGTAAGAAATGATCATTTTCCACATTGCCACACTTTGAGAAGAACAACATTTCCCTCTCCAACAAGCGAAGAGATCCACCAGCTGCTGAGGCATGTCCCACTTCAACCCATGAAAGATGAGGATGGAGCTCCATAAGGCATAAGTAGTCTCACAATGGAGTAGAAGGTGATCTACTGATTCTTCACTCTTTTATACTCTTTTTATACATGCAACACCAATCAACCACTATGAGATGCCATTTTAGTAAGTTATCCAAAGTGAGGATCTTCCCTAAAGTGGCCGACCAAGCAAAGAACGCGACCCTCGAGTAAACCTTATTCTAAGGGAAAGGGTCACTGTTATGGAGAGTTAGAACATTTTAGAACAATCTGACATCAAGCAACCCTCTAGAAGGGGCCCAACACAATTTTTCTTCATCGCCCCATCTTAGTAGGATGGAATACAATAGGTTGAAAAATGTGGTGAAGAAATTCATTTCCTCATCTGCTTTGATAAAATTAATTTTTTACTAATGAGTCATTAGAAATCTGTGAATGATATGTCACGAAAGCATCTTTGAAGTGAGCTATACTGTATAACTCTGGAAATGCCATCTTAAGGGTCTGCTCCTCACACCACATATCATGCCAAAATTTAATCTTGGAACCATCTCCCACCTCAGATCTAGTGTATCTAGAGAACTCCCTCAAACCCTTCTTGATAAATGTTCATAAACCAACCCAATACGACCCATTAATCTCACTAGAACACCACCCACCTCACAAAATGCCATATTTACAATCCAATACTGTTGTCTATAAAACCTCTCTCCCTGAAGCATAGTGCCATAACCATTTTCCCAAGAGAGATCGGTTAAATAGAATTAAATTTCTCATCTCCAACACCCCCCAAAAATCGAAAAACAAACATGAGACCAACTCACCAAGTGATATTTGAACTCCTTACCAATAGCTCCGCATAAGAAACCAGCTGTAACTTCTCAATGCGATTGCAAACGTCGGCAGGGATGGGAAAGAGAGAAAAGAAGTAGGTAGGAAACTCAGACAAGGTGATCTTAATCAAAGTAATCCTACCACCCTTCGAGAAATATAATCTCTTCCAATTGGCCAGAGGATGCTTTATCTTATTAATAGTGTCATCCCAAATAGATATGGCCTTAAATGGAGCTCCCAACGGAAGACCTAGATACTTCATAGGCAAGAAAGAAACTGCAACCCAAAATGTGAGCCAAACTTTTTACATTATTGACATCGCCAACAGGGACCAACTATTATTTAGCCAGATTGATCTTTAGAGGTGATATGGGTTTGCCCAAAAAATCAACGTGTCATTGACAAACAAGAGATGGGAGATGTTAATCCCACTAACATTCGTAGAACCCATGGAAAAGCCTGATAACAAACCCCATTCACTGTAGCGGAAATCATTTTACTTGCCTCCATAATGACGACAAATAACAAAGGGTCTCATTGTCTGAAGCCACAAGAGTTATTAAAGAATCCCGCCGGAGTGCTATTTACCTTGATAGACACTCGCACTGAAAAAATACAATGAACTATCCAATTGCATCATTTCTCCCAAAAACTGCACCTCTTTAGCATATAAAACAGAAAAATTTCAATTTACATTGTTAAACCACCAGTTATTCCAAAAACTTAAGTTTATAAGAAGAGATGAATTTAATCATTTAATTAATATTGTAATACTTCTACTCATGTGTGGGTTTAAACTCCCCTTCAACAAGTGAGGCCAACACATTGAATATTTAACTGAAATAGGGTGAATTGTGGAGTTAAGGTTTGAACTCATAACTTCTGGCTTTGATACAATGTTAAACCATCACTTATCCCAAAATTTTAAGCTAATAGGAAGAGATGAATTTAATTATTTAGTTAATATTCTAACACACATGATCATAGGTGTAACGAACCAAGAAAAGTACTAGCCACATCTGTGTTCTCATTCAAAAATGACTAGTCAATTTAGAGTTTCTTTAAAATCACTTATAAAGCCCACATCTATTTGTAATAGTGTTATTGAAACAATGGAACGGCGCTTGGCTGGTTGGAAGAAAATTTACCTATCAAAGGGTGGTAGGTTGACTTTGATCAAGAGTACTCTCTCCAATCTGCCAACATGCTATATGTCCCTTTTCCCTCTCCCAGTGGGAGTGGCCAACTGGCTTGAAAGACTTCAGAGGGATTTTCTATGGAGTGGTATTGGGGACGAGTTTAAATTCTATTTGGTGAATTGGTAGAGGTTTTGTCGTCTGATAAAATCAGGTGGGTTGGGAGTTAGAAATTTGTTACAATTCAATCGAGCCCTGTTGGGAAAGTGGCTGTGGAGGTATGCTATGGATAGAGATGCTTTGTGGAGATTGGTGGTTGACGCTAAATATAATAGTTCAAGGGGTGGTTGGTGTTCTGAGGAGGTTGTTGGGTCTTTTGGAGTGGGCGTTTGGAAACATATTAGGAGGGGGTGGGATAAGTTCTTCACTTTTGCAGGTTTTGATGTGGGGATTGGGTCTAAAGTTAGCTTTTGGCATGATATTTGGTGTGGGGATAGGCCATTGAAGATCTCTTATTCGACTCTATTTGGTATTGCTCAACAACAAGATGCGTGGCTGATGGTTATCCTGAGGCTGTGGCTAATGCAATGGCGATCGCTCCTTTCCTGGGGATCTCGTGTGGGGGAGATGAACAAGAGTTCTTCGATTTGCTGTGTGACATCGAAGAGGGACATCAGCAAGAGGGCGTGCTTGCGGAAGAAGGGGGTTCTGTTTTAAAATCAAAGGGTTAGAGGGAGCGGAAGAATTTGGAATGCTCTCTTAACTTTGATGTTGGGAGCATCGGGTCTAGCCGGGTTAAAAACAGGGCGTGTTTGCAACTTTAGGGGTGTGTTGTTGTTTTGGGGTTGGGTTCTTGTAGGGATGTCATGTTGTTTTGGGTTTGGGCGCTTGTTGTAGTTCCTTGTGTATACTCCCGGTATACGTAGGAGCTCTTTTCTTTTTAATAAAATCTTACTTATCAAAAAAAAAAAAACAACAAGATGCGTGGGTGGCGGATTACATGCTGATTCAAGATGAGAGAACTTAATAGGATGTAATCTTTACGAGGCCAGTTAAGGATTGGGAGGTGGAGATGGTCTTATCTTTTTCTGTGGAGCTGTATTCACTCAAATTCAAGCAGGGAGCGGATGATAAGATGATGTAGAGCCTTTCCAAAAGAGGTCTATTTGACGTCAAGTCTTTTTACACAAGGCTTATTACCCATAATTGCCTGCCTTTTCCATGGAAGAGTATTTGGCGAGTTAAAGCTCCTGTGCGGATGGCTTTCTTTGTGTGGACAGCAACGCTTGGGAAAATTTTGATGATGAACAATTTGCGTAAGCGACATGTTATGGTGGTGGAGTGGTGTTGTTTGTGCAAGAAGAGGGGAATCCATTGATCATTTATTGCTTCATTGTGAAGTTGCGCATGACCTTTGGAGTTCTTTTATAATTTGTTTAGAGTTGTTTGGGTTATGCCAAGACGGGTGATCGACTTGTTGAATAGTTGGGGGGTTCAGGTTGGGAGTGGTCCAGTTCCGGTAGCGCGGTAGTTGGCTGCATTGTGCCTATGGTGGTGTCTAAGTCAGGAGAGGAATGCTCGGAACTTTGAAGATGTCGAGATGTTGGGAATTGAGTTGCGAAAGTTTGTGCTTTACACGTTATACACTTGGATGACTGCACATCATAGTTTACTTTTTGCTAATATTGCAGATTTTTTGACTTTTTGTCATTCTTTTTCTTTAAATTAAGGGTTCTCTTGTGTACTTCCTGTGTATTAGGGTTGCGCCCCTCTGCGCTTTATTTATATGATATGATATAATTACTTATCAAAAAAAAAAAGAAAAAAGTAAGCAATGTGAGACTTTGTACTCGAGAGTGTCTTTTTAAACCATCTACTGTATGTGGGCTACTCATCTTCCTAATATGGGACCGGAATATTACACACCCCCCTCCTTAAACCTCTGATGTTCTCCTTAGGGCCAAGTCTTACGGTGCTGACAGCAACAAAGAAAGCCCACCATCTTACTTGTATGTGGGGCTTTCTTTGTGTTGGACAGCAACGCTTAAAATTTTTTTGACGATGGACAATTTGCGTAAGCGACATGTTATGGTGGTGGATTGGTGTTGTGTGTGCAAGAAGAGGGGAATCCATTGATCATTTATTGCTTCATTGTGAAGTTGTGCATGACCTTTGGAGTTCTTTTATACTTTGTTTGGAGTTCTTTGGGTTATGCCAAGGCGGGTGATCGACTTGCGGAATAGTTGGGGGGTTTAGGTTAGGAGTGGTCCAGTTCGGGTAGCTTGGCAGTTGGCTTCATTGTGCCTATGGTGGTGTCTAAGTCGGGAGATGAATGCTCGGAACTTTGAAGATGTTGGGAATTGAGTTGCGAAAGTTTGTGCTTTACACGTTATACACTTGGATGGTTGCATATCATACTTTACTTTTTGCTAATATTGCAGATTTTTTGACTTTTTGTCATTCTTTTTCTTTAAATTAAGGGTTCTCTTGTATACTTCCTGTGTATTAGGGTTGCGCCTCTCTGTACTTTATTTATACGATACGATATAATTACTTATCAAAAAAAAAAAAAGAGTAAGCAATGTGAGACTTTGTACTCGAGAGTGTCTTTTTAAACCATCTACTGTATGTGGGCTACTCATCTTCCTAATATGGGACCGGAGTATTACACACTCCCCTCCTTAAACCTCTGATGTTCTCCTTAGGGCCAAGTCTTACGGTGCTGACAGTACCACATGGCATTATTAGGTGGCTACAATACCATTTGCAATGATCCAGAGAAAACACTAGCCACATCTGCGTTATCACTCAAAAAGACTAATTAATTTGGAGTTTTCCTAAAATCACTTATAAAGTCTAATTTCACCTAGTAAGTAATCAATGTGAGACTTAGCACTCACGAGTGTTTTTATAAACCACACTCTATGTGGGCTACTTATCTTCCCAATGTGGAACCTGGATGTTACAATAGATCTTTTCAATATCCAACTTACAAAACACACCTGGCTCCCCCAATTTGATTATGCTATTAAGGCATTCATTAGCAATGAGAATGGAATTTAGAATTTGGCTTCCCCGGGTGAATGTATTTTGAGAGTTGGAAATGATTTTCTTCATAACCATTTTCAACCTGTTGGCAAGAACATTGGCTACAATCTTGTAAACTTGCCTTTAGCATGGAAATCATGGAAGACGTTCATTATATCGTCCTTTTAAACATCCTAGCAAGCTTGAAAGAACGCCATAAGAAAATTGTCAAGGCTTGGGGCCTTATCAATGTTCGAGGCTTTCATTGCCTCATAAACCTCACCTTCCTCAAACACGCTCTCCAACCAATTTACCTCTACGCCCCCAATAGAGTCGAAAGAAAGGGCATCTTAGGTCGCCAACTGAACTGTTTAGTATATGAACTACTATAGTATTGCACAAGGCGTTCTCTCTCAGAATGATATGTAGAAACTTTACCATTAACCATCAAGACTCAACAAGGTTATTTCTTCAATTCGAGTTGGTAACTTGATGAAAGAACTTCGTGCATTTGGCACCCTCTCAGAACCACAAGCCCTTGATTTTTGCCTCCAATTCTCCTCCTCCATAAGAGTGGACCTCTCCAAATCAATGATAGCTTTAGCCTTCTTCAATATCTGCTCATCACATAAAGTTCTCTACTGCAACTTTTATATCTCTAATTCCTAAGAAAGTTGATGTTGTGGGTTTTAAGGACTTTCATCCTATAGGTTTAGTGGGGGGTATATATAAATCATTTATAAGGTACTAATAAACATATTGGAAATGGTGTTGGAGAAGATCATTTCAAATTCACAGAATGCGTTTATCAGGGGGAGACAGATATTGGATTCAGTGTTAGTTGCTAACGAATGTATTGATAGTCGACCTCGATGAGGAGTCCCAGGCTTGTTGTGTAAATTGGATTTTTTGGAGAAGGCTTAGGCCATAGGCCATATGAATTGGGAGTTTCTATTGTATTTATTGAAGAGAAATGGTTTTGGGGAGAAATGGCGAGCTTGGATAGCACAATGTATATCTACGGTGCGATTTTTCATTCTTGTTAACGGTGTTCCATTTGGGCTCTTTGCTAGTTCTCGTGGTTTGAGACAAGGAGATTCATTAGTTCCTCTTTTATTTGTGGTTGTTATGGAGGTACAGAGTAAGATGATCTCGGCCACAGTAGATTGAGGCCTATTATCAGGGGTGGGGTGGTGGGTTGAGGAACAATGAAGATTTTGCAGTATCTCATATCTTATTTGTGGATCACACATTGATCTTTTGTGAGGCTAACATTGAACAGCTCCGCAATTTGCGTTCTCTTTTTATGCTTTGAAGTGGTGTCAGGGTTGAAGATTAATCTTTCTAAATCATAGATTATTCCAATTAGTGAAGAGGATGATAGGGTTGAAGATTAATCTTTCTAAATCAGAGATTATTCCAATTGGTGAAGAGGATGATGCAGATCTTTTGACTAATATTTTTGGGTTAAGGGTAGTTAGGCTAACAATGAAGTATTTGGGTCTTCCATTAGGAGCTTCTTATAAATATACTAATATATGGAGTGACATTGTAGAAAAAATGGAGAGGCGGTTGGCTGGTTGGAAGAGGCTGTATTTCTTGAAGAGAGGGAGGTTGACTGTGATTAAAAATGCATTGTCCAACTTGTTGACGTACTACATGTCCCTATTTCCCATTCTGGTTGGGGTGGCTAAAAGGCTAGAAAAACTTCAAAGGTATATATGATGAGGGTAAGTTTCACTTAGTAAATTGGTTAGAGTGTTTGTTCTCCAAAGCAAATGGGGGGATTGGTTGTAAGAAATTTGATTCAGGTTAACCAAGCTCTTATGGGAAAATGGTTATGGCGTTTGCAACGGAGAGCGAGGCTTTGTGGAGATCGGTGGTGGAAGCCAAATCTGGTAGTATGAGTGGAGGTTGGTGTTTTAAGGAGGTAGTGGAGCAATCTATAAGACCCAATAAAAAATGAAATATGAGAACTCCTGTATAGTTGAACGACCACAGGCTTCATTGGATCTCTTTCTAGGAAAACAATTGACATTGAAGTCTCCCCTATGCGCCAAGGCAAGTTCCACCAACTGAGCAACTCAACCAATTCATCCCATAAAAACATTCTATCAGAGTTAGAGTTAGGGCCATAAACACCAACAAAAGCCCAAGTAAATTGATCTTCAACATTCTTGAAAAAACAAGCAACGATGAAGTCCCCCACACACTCCACTTATTCCTCTACCTTCCTATCCCACATAAGTAGAATCCCACTTGAGGCCCCTCTAGAGTGTAAACAACACCAATCCATATGTTGGCAGCCCCACAAACTACTCAGAAGACCACTAGACACGTGATACAATTTAGTCTCCTGAAGACAAATAACATCTGCCTTACATTCTCTGAGCAGATTTCTAATCCTTTGGCACTTATCCCCCTCATCCCGTCCAAGAAAGTAACTTAGGCTTCATATCCCCTTAACTCTGCCTTGGCTGGAAGTGGAACTTCCACCTGAATCATAATCTATGGAACATGACAATCTTTTTAGTTCCCTGTTCCCTCTATTAACCAGTTTGCAACTGGATGCCGAACCCTCGTGGTAGCGACTCGTCTCAATGGTTGTAGGCAAGGCCTTAAGCTCTTCTTCAAAACCCTCACATGATGACCCCATGATATGGCGGAAATCCTTTACTTTCTGCAGTACCCAATTTGAGGTCTCTAATCCTGAACAATCCGGAATCTCATCTGCACCAGGGCAACAAGAACTCAACAACATATAAAAGATTGGCTCCTCCCTAAAAAAATCTACATCCAGGCAACACGAGGACACACTTTCATGAATTCTGCGCCCTTCCTCACAAACCACCTCAAACCCTGTTGTAACAGAGAGTTCCAAACCATCCCCTTTAAAAACACATACACTTCCCTTCCCACGTGCTAAGAGTGGTAAGGCAAAGTAAGGGGGAAAATCTTGGCAAAGAAACCCCATTCCCTCTTTAAAAACAATAGCCCAATCTGAAACCTCTGAAGCTGGCTCAACTGCTACGGGGCCTAGACTAGGAGCAACAAGATTTTTCGAAATCACAACCTCTGTTTCTGCCATTATCCCACCACTACCAACAATCAACAACAATGCCAGTGCTACTTCCAGCCTGCTGGACACAGCAAGGCAACCCTCTAGAACTGGGGGCGACATAAAAAATCGCCAATCTCAGAAGCTGCCTCAATTGCTGTGGAGCCTGGTCTAGGTGCAGCAAGATTCTTTGGTATGCCAACTTTCATTTTTGCCACTATTCCATCACAACCCATAAGCTCAGAGATGACGTTCATGCTGACGCTACATCCAAACTGCCAGACGCAGCAAGACAACCCTCCAAAACTGGGAAAGACACCAAAATCACCAACCTTAGGAAGCCCAACGTCGACAACAATCATTGTATCCTCATTGGCGAAATTCAAAGATGGGACTTGAGAGAGACGTTGCAAATGGGATTCCGGCAACGACATCGAGGATGGAGAACCGCCAACAAGAGGATTTTTTTTTTGATAAGTAAGAGTTTATTAAAAAGCGTTAGGCACCCCTAAGTACATCGATAGTGTACACGAGAGTCACCAAACGAGCAAGAAACTCAAGCCCTCAAACCCAAACCCCAAAACCCAAAAGCCCTTAAATCCAAAGCTCACAATACAGCAAAACCCTCAAATATTGCCTTTCCCCTGCTTAGTGGATGCACCCTTAGCATTGTAGTTAAGGGAGGACTTTAAATTTAGAAGCTTCCTTCTATTCTTAACCTTTCGGGGGGTAGCCTCTAAGGTGACATCCAACCTCTCACTAGGCTCTCCTATTAAATTCCAATCCAAAAGATAAGGATCTTTGTCTACCCCATCCCCACCCCAGAAACATCTCTTTCACATCCTAGAAATCATCGTCTTTCACACCGTAGAAATCATTGTCGAGGAGGCAAGTGGGGCATTGAACGACGAAACTACCTCGGCGATCAAACGATCGTCCATTTTCAAAAACCTGCTACCCCTCAACTTACGGCTATAGCCCTGCAAGGGTTTAGAGGGCGTTGCAGACAGGGGCCTCAAAATCTCCAGCCTAGGAAGTCCACCTGGAGCTGACCCAGAATCCAAGGCACAGGGACGGGAGGGGGAAGGGCCGTACCTGACACTTCCTTCTTCAGACCCATAGCCAACAAGAGGATTCTATGTGATTTCACCCCCCATGACACTCTTGCTCTCGTTTTGATCAACTCCCACATGGACAACAAGGCAAAGCAGTGGAATAGACAGAGATCCAGCACACTCACCCACAGGACCCCTACCCACACCAAGACTTTACTTGGAGGAGGAATCGACCCAGCTTGCGATTTCTTAACCCACTTAAGAATGGGTTTAAGTTTGGGCCAATAGGAACGGCTCACTCGGGAGACAATTAGGCCTTTGCCCCTATAAGAGGCACCGTTAGCTTGGTCCACTAGCTTTTGTCCTTAGCACCTACTGGAAATTTATGAATGGGTTGAGCCCTCCGTGTATGATTGGGCTTTAACACAACAGCTTCGGCCTGCTTTGGGCTAACTGTGCTAATTGACCAAATCAGCTCTTTACTAATCAACTCAACTGTCTATTTACTAATCAATCCAATTGGATCCATGTCTGAGTCCAGGCCCACACCCAACCTCTCAATAAGCCTCTCCACTTCCCATTTGAGCAATCCAGTTGGGTTCTCAAATCACGAAGAGCGCAATTGACGTCGTCATATCTCCTCAAATCACACATAAAGTTTGCAACATGTCCTGTGCCATCAGAAGAGCTGTAATTTGCAACTTTCCCAGGCACTACACGAGTGTTGGCAGTTTGACCTTGTGGTATGGTAGCTTTGAGCCTGGTGAAGCAATCTCTGTGGTATAAGGAATTAATTGGTCCCAACCCCTGCGCAACCAATGTGTCTACATATGACCATGACCATTGAAGAGTAACCTTGGCCGGAGCACGCAACAGCGACATCAAAGGATGCATAGACATGCTAGATGAAGGGTTCCCACCTGGAAACACCCCAGAACGAGGGGCTTTATGAACAACCCCGAAGGAGAGCTAGAAAAAAATGTAGAATCTTTTGTAGCTTGAGAGAGATTCTCGACTAACCCCTACCACCTATGCCTTCCAGAATGACCATGTAACCCTTCCGGCCACCACTGCCATATTATGCGACAGCTAAAAATCTTCCTTGAAAATTCAAGTAGTGCTGCGATATAAACTTTAGAACCCACCCTGGAGGCTTTCAAGAATTCCTTGGAGCCCTCTACTAAAAGCAGGGCTTCCATGTTGGCCAGCAACCATTTCACTCTAACACAACCTAGAGAAACAGAGCGCACAATTACCCTGCTTATTTCGTAAACACAAACAACTGATACCCCTTTCTTACAACTAAACTTGAAAGATTGAGCTTCCACAGAAAATCTACTCTAATAACCCATTGCAAAAAGCAGAAGGAAGACTATGTTCATGACATTGCCGAGAAACAAACCAACTAAGAAATGCCAGGTTGCGCCTATACTTGCTGACGGGAAAGAGAGATAGAGAGACTCATGGGGGAGAAACACCCAGTGAAATACTTGCAAGAGCGCCGTGGATACATGACACCTTAAGTGCTTATGGTCTTATTTTAATTAAACTTTATAATTGTATGCATAATCATGTTCATCTTAATCTAGCACGTCCCCACAGTACCTTTTCTGTACATCAACAGTACTTATCTTCTGATCTCAACTAAAGTATTAGTTTTCCTTTTTATTTTATTATTTTTTTATTATGTGTGGTTTATCCAAGACCAAGCTGTTTCCCAGTTACATTACTTGACTAAAATTCTCTTCCAATGTCTTTCTTGTTGATCAACTAAAGTTATAGTTTTCCTTTTTTTATTATGTGTGGTTTATCCAAGACCAAGCTGTTTCCCAGTTACATTACTTGACTAAAATAATCTTCCAAAGTCTTTCTTGTTGATCAAAATGGTTTCTTGCATGCCAGATTATTGTTTGTTACAATATCGCTACTTTAAAGTATCATATTCTTTTCATTTTATTAATGAAGCTCACTTCACAAAACATAACCTGTGCTTGTTTGTCCTTGTCAATTTTTCACTCTTTACTAATACCTAGTGCGTTGAATGAAAAGGTTTAGTTGCACGAACGAATTGGAAGATAGGTCTTCATATATTTATTTTTGCCTGGAGCAGAATTTTATGGGGTTGTGAGGCCCCTGAACAATGTCCTTGGACTCATGGAGAAAAGTAGAATATAAATTGACTTTCAAGGATATATTTTACATACAATAAAGATGTTGTATCGTGGTTAAAGTTCTACATGTATGCATTTACGCGATTTTGGTGTGTAGAAATCATCTAATCAATTCTTACGTTATACTGTGTGTAAGAAAGTACAAGTACACTTGTCAAAAAAAAAAAAAAAAACAAAGGAGAAGACAATAAAGAAAGTACAAGTATTATGTTATGAATGCTCAATTTAGCAAGGACATCATTGTGTTTTTTTTAGTGTTCTATGTAAATTTCTCGTCCTTAACTTATGTGCGTACTGTTGCTTGAGTTCACCATTATGCTTGTACATTGAATCTTGGTTTGAAATTCTATATGTGAGGCCCTACCAGCCTTTTTGGTGGACCTTCTGAAGTTTATTCTTCCACTAGTGAAGCTCGTTACTCCTGTATTAATGCTAGGGATCCCCTAAATTTCTGCATGATGCTGTAGATAATAGATATATTATATGCTTCATTTTTTCTTTGGCTGAGTAAAGAAAAAAGTAGGTGGGGGTGGTGGCATCCCCTACTTGCGGCCCCAGGAAGGGGTAATGCTTTGAAGGGTCACAAAACATGAGTGTTGTGGTATTCACACCCACGCATTGTTTGAGGGGAGTGAGCGCATTTATAGCTCATTCACTTGCTGCGGTGGTCTTACACACAAAACATGTGTTTATGAAGTGTATTTACCGCTATTCAGAAAGCTTTAAAAAATAGTCCTTCATACCTTGTGTTATGCATTCTGAAAGTACATGAATTATGTACAGTCATTATTTTCCATGATATGTTGTGGTGGCTTATGCGTACTTTGGACTTTTAACTTGTGTTACTTGATTTTGATATTCATTCTCCTATCTGGATTTTCTGCAACTTCTACAATTTAGTCCTTTTTTTTTAAAAAAAAAAAACCAATTTTTATTATAAATGAGAAGAAGCCTCATGTAGACAGGATGTGTACAAAAAGCTCTCCTAAAGAATTATAATCGAAAATAAAGGGAATTAATAAAATCTACAAAAGAAATCGTAGAAGAGGTTCCAAGCACTCAAGAGACCACTCGAACAAGGATCTCAAGAGACTGATTTCAACTCCACAACAATCTTGATAAGATTGCATATTCCCCCATCTACTTGTCTTACTCTCTTTTTCTGTATTAAAATCTTATTAAGTATAAAATAAAAATTGTGTTCTGTTGGATGTATGCTGTTCTTGTTCATTGAATGTTGTATTGGAAAAGTCATTGGTGGATTCCTCTGGATGTTAAATTAACTGATATCCCTTTTTGCTTGTGCCATGTACAGAAAATAGACGAAAAAGCGATAAAAGAGGTTTTCTTGAAGGTGCTTGGTAATTATATTAAATGGTGCAAGTACTTGCGGATACGCCTTGCTTGGAACAGGTCACTTATTAAACTCGATGTTGTTTTGAAATAATTGGTTGCTTTATACTCTGCTTATCTGTGCTTTAAATTTTCCACAGCTTAGAAGCAATTAATAGGGACAGGAGGCTTTTTCTGATTTCATTGTACTTTCTTATCTGGGGAGAAGCTGCAAATGTCCGTTTCCTTCCTGAATGTATTTGCTATATATTCCACCATGTAAGCCTCTATTAATAATCTTTAAATTCTTTTGACCTTTTGATTTGCTATTATCCTTGTTCTGTTTTAATCTGAGGACATTTCTATCTCTTAATCAGTGAAATTTCTTCTTGTGTTGTACTTATGTGTTATGAAAGTCATGGTGTTGTAACCAACATTCCTTAATAATTGATGTTTACCATACTAAATGACCAATTACCATAAATAGAAACAAGTCACTGTTGATGATGATGTGGGTGACCCTAGATTGACTCTTATAAATATAAGGTTATCATCAGATAAATGCACAAAAAGTTATGAGAGTATATTGCTCTACTTGGGCTAAAGTTTTTACATGTCCAACGGAATTCAAAGAGATCTTGCAAGAAATTTTAAGATAGTAGTTTTGTGTCTTAATGATCGTAATGGACAATATTATAATCAATAGCGTTTCTTCAGATGGCAAAAGAGTTGGATGCAATATTGGATCATGGAGAAGCTGATCATGCTCCCAGCTGTAAAACTGAAAGTGGTTCTGTGTCCTTTCTTGAGCAAATCATTTGCCCTATATATGAGACAATGAAAGCAGTAAGTGGATCTTATTACAATTCACATAATTTTGATGTATCTTATGTTATCTTATTTGCTGAAAGTAAAAATCATTTGAATGATATTTGCTTCTTACCTATCAAAAAAAAAAAAAAAAAAAAAATCATTTGAATATTTTATTCACTGTTATAATATTAATAAAATGATTAAATTCACTATTTTATGTCAGTGCAAGTTTTTGGAATAAGTGGTGGTTTAATATGGTATCAGAGTAGTAATCCTAAATTCAAACCCCAATTCCATATTTTATTCTCATTTTAGTTAAGTATTCCACGTGATGAGTCTCACTTATTAATGGAGAGTATTAGAATATTAATTATTAAATTCATATTTTTCTGTCGGCTTAAGCTTTTGAAATAAGTGTTAATTTAACATCCACCAAGCATATATATGTGAAGGAAGCTTTTTCTTTCTTAATGTTTGCAGAATGGATCTTGCAGCCTGCGTTAAGATAGTAACTTGGGCTTGTAGTAATTTGGTTTTAATTTTCCATTTTCATGTGTATGTATATATGTGTTTGTTTACAGTTAAGATTAAGAAACTGTATCTTATTGCATTTTTTATTGGAATCTTGCAATTGAAATAAGTAGCAGAACTATTCTCAGCTAATTTTTATCATTTTCATTCTTGCAACAAATTATAGGCTAGTGGATAATTTCTAGGGAAATGTTGGTCGTATAAGATGTCATTAAAACATTTCATTTTCACTTTTTCTTCCCTTGGATATTGGTTTCATATATATATGTGTGTGTGTGTGTGTGTGTGTGTGTGTGATGGTCCTTATGTAGTTTATGTACTGATGTATGCTTATTTTAGTAATCTCATTGGTCGATGCACACACACAAGAGTGGCACAATGAGAACTGGTGTATCATGGCAAAGGCAAGATTGGGTTTATTTTGACTGATAGGAAATTCAAATTGTTTGTTATCTTTGGCTTATTTTTTTGATTGATATAGTTTGTTACCATATCCTCCAAACAGTGAATCATGCATGCATTGCTAGTTTCATTTGACGGCTTTCATTTGCTTCTGGTTGTTTGGTGAACAGTGTGTTTGGATAATTTTTTTCCTCCCAGCACTTCAATTTTGTGTTGATTGGAAGCTGAGGTGTTATTAAGTATCATATGCAGCCTTAGCTTGCTGAGTTTTGAATAATATTTTAATCCTTTTTCATGGAGTGGAGATGGTACTCAACAGGAATTACTTAGATAATGTTGTGCATGTCTAGGAATCAGTTTTCTCATTAGCAATGAGAACATTGGCTAATGTGTTTGACTCCCTGTAATGAAGGCATTCTCAGCATAAGAGACTGCTCGAAAGGGAATCAACTTGGCTTGGTGTTAAAAACTTTTGTTGTTATCTTGTGGATATTGCAAAGAAGGGTTATATATTGAAGTTATTAGTTTCTCGATTGACAACATTCTTTTATCGGTAAGAAACGCAGCTTCCCTAGAAAAAGTGAAGAAAAAGTGATAATGAAATGTTTAAATTCCATTTAGTGAATTGGGCAAGGATTTGTAACCCGATAAAATCAGGTGGGTTGGGAGTTAGAAATCTGTTATAGCTCAATAGAGCCCTGTTGGGAAAGTGGTTGTGGAGGTAATGCTATGGATAGAGAGGCTTTATGGAGATTGGTGGTTGATGCTAAATATAATAGTATAAGGGGTGGTTGGTGTTCTGAGGAGGTAATGGGGTCTCTTGGAGTGGGAGTTTGGAAACATATTTTTTTTTATAAATAATTTATATCATATCATATAATAGCGCAAAAGGGCGCAACCCTAGTACACTGGAAATATACAAGGAAAAACCCCACTAAAGGCAAAAAGAAGCACAAAATTCGGCAAAATGAGGCAAGTCATTGTGATGGAGTGGTGTTGTTTGTGCAAAACAAGTGGAGAGTCCATCGACCACTTATTCCTTCATTGTGTAGTTGCTTCAGAATTGTGGTCTATGTTTCTTCAGCTGTTTGGTGTAGCTTGGGTGATGCCTCACAGTGTGAGTGAGTTGTTGGGTTGTTGGAGAGGACAAGCGGGCAATCGTGAGGCTATGCATTTATGGCGGTTGGCTCCTTTGTGTTTGATGCGGTGTCTTTGGCGTGATAGGAATGCAAGGAGTTTCGATGATAAAGAGCTTGGCTTGTTAAAGTTGAAGAGGCGGATGTTGCAAACATTGTTTACTTGGCCTGTGGCTTGGAATACTTCGCAGACTGTTACTTTTGTTGAGTTTTTAGATTTATGTTCCTCTTTCTCTTTAAAATAGGGGTTCTCTTGTATACTTCCCGTGTACTAGGGTTGCGCCCCTCTGCGCTTTAATTTAATATACATTATACATTACTTATAAAAAAAAAAATCAGCAAAATGCAGAAAACTAGATAAAAGAAAAATATGAAAAACCCCAGTCTAAACCAAGAGGGAATTGACCATAAGGTTTAAGAGCTCAGTCTCCGACTTCTCATGGTCTTCAAAACATCTGACATTCTACTTTGAGGTGGGGGTTGGGTCTCAAATTAGTTTTTGGCATGATATTTGGTGTGGGGATAGATCATTGAAGATCTCTTATCCGGTTTTGTTTAGTATTGCCCAGAGTCTGAATTATTTATCAAAAAAAAAGTATTGTCCAGAGAAAAGATGCGTAGGTGGCGAATAATATGCAGTATCAAGATGGGAGAACTCAGTAGAATATTATTTTTACGAGATCAGTTTAGGATTCGGAGGTGGAGATGGCACTATCTTTCTTTCAGAGGCTATATTCTCTCCAATTAAGACATGGAGAGGAGGAGAGAATGGGTTGGAGCCTTTCCAAAAGGAGCAAATTGGAAGTGAAGTCATTCTATAAAATGCTAATTAGCCAGGATGGCTTTTCTTTTCCATGGAAGAGTATTTGGAGAGTCAAGGCTCCATCGCGGGTGGCCTTCTTTGTGTGGACAGCAGTGCTTGGGAAAATTTTGACAATGAACAATTTGCGCAAGCAGAATGTTATAGTGGTGGAGTGATGTTGCATGTGTAAGAAGAGTGAAATCCATTGACCGTTTATTGCTTCATTATGAAGTTGCGGGCAAACTATGGAGTTATATTTTTAAATTGTTTGGTGTCGAGTGGGTTATTTAGCGACGGGTGATCGATTGAATAGCTGGGGGTGGGGTCAGGTTTGGTGTGGTACAGTTAGGAAAGTCTGGCAATTGGCTCCATTGTACTTATGGTGGTGTCTTTGGTGTGAGAGGAATGCTTGGAACTTTGAAGATGTAGAGACATCGGGAACAGAGTTGCGGAAGCTTGTACTTTACACGTTATATTCTTGGATAGCTACATATCATAGTTTACGTGTTTCTAATTTTGGAGATATTTTTACTTTTTGTCGTTCTTTTTCCTTAGATTAAGGGTTCTCTTGTATACTCCCCTGTGTACTAGGGTTGTACCCCATTGCGTTGCTTTATTTATACGATGTTATTACTTATCAAAAAAAATAAGAAAGAAATGCAGCTTCAATTTAAAAATGGGGTAGGAGATTATATACTTCCTGTGTACTAGGGTTGTACCCCATTGCGTTGCTTTATTTATACGATGCTATTACTTATCAAAAAAAATAAGAAAAGAAATGCAGCTTCAATTTAAAAATGGGGTAGGAGATTGTACCTTTATTGGGGATTTCTTGTGGAGGAGATGAGAAATAGTTACTGGGTCTCTTGACAAACCTTGATAAGGTACATTGTAAAGACATCTAGGCTACTCGTTCCAAACATGGCGCAAAAGGTAGTAGGGAACTCAATAATTTGGATTGTTCCAACATTTTTGAATGTTCTAGCTGTGGCAAAGGGAATAGGGCTTTGTTAGTTTTCTGAGGGTTCAAGTTGTGTTGTTGGGGTTTTTCTTGTAGTTGTGGCGGGTCTCTAGGGTAGAGGGTTTTGTCAGTTTTTTGAGGGTTTGAGTTATATTGTTGGGTTTTTGCGGGTTTGTGCTTGGTTGGTTTCTCTTTCTAGGTGTTCTTTTTGTATACTTCTTATATACTTAGGGGCGCTTCATACTTGTTTTCTAATAAAATTTGACCTTACAATTTTTTTTTTTTTTAAAATGGGATAGTATGGATTGTAGTCCGAATTCTAATTTGTTTTAAAGATGTGCCAATACGATGGAAAAGATCATAATGGTACCTTTTGGACCTTTTTAGAAGCAGATTGCTTAATTAGGAGGTTTCTCTGGAGATTCCTCTAGACAGCTTCATGTCCTTAAGTTGACTAGTGTTGGGGATGATAAAAGGAGATGATGACTTCTCATTGAATCAGCACTCCCCCAACCGACCAACCATATAAAAGTTTACGTCTATGTTCCTTAGATTACCTGGGTTCTTGCTAAACTTACTTTTCTTGACAATATTTTGACAGTAAATCACTCTTTCTCAAGCCATTGGAAAATCCCTTACAGAGATGGTTATCTAAGATGTCCATAAGGAGATTGAAATTTCATTATCTTCTTTTTTGTTTCCCTTCTTTGAAGTACAATTTGGGTGATGACTTTGACTTTGAGAAAGTTGGTGGGTGGTTGGGGTTGTCATGCCTGGGTTTGGAAGGTTTGCATCACCTTGAAAGCTACAATATTTTTAATCCTTTTGTGTGGATGGAGGCTCTAGAGTAGATATTGACTTTGGATAATATGAGGAAGAGGAAAGTCCTTAGTGGTGTTGTATGTGCAAGAGTGGAGAGTCCATATATCATCTTCTTCTTCATTATGAAGTGTGAAGAGAATTATGGCTTCGATTTTCCGCCTCTTAGGTATTGAATGGGTCATGCCTAGAAGGGTAATAGAGTTGTTGACATGTTGGAGAGGTCAATTAGAAAGTCGTAACATTTTAGAAGTTTGAATGATGGTAATGTTGTATTTAATGTGGTGCATATGGATAGAGCGAAATGCAAGGTGCTTTGAAGGTCGTGAGATTTTGGTGGAAGAGCTATAGAATATCATGTTCAAATCTCTTTATGCATGCATACTGGCATACAATAGTCCACATTTTTCTAGTTTTTTTAAGGAAAAAGTCCGCATACCCCTTCAAACTACCACTCAACAGACAATGTCTCCCTCAAACTTTCAATTGTGACAATCTCTCCTCCAAACTGCTAAACAAATGACAATGTCCCTCCTAAGGACGAAAATACCCTTATAAAATAAAATAAAAAATTCAAAAAAAAAACAAAAACTAATTTTTTTTTAAAAAAAAATATTATTATTATTTAAAAAAAAAACACTTCAATTCATAAGTACTAGAAAAGACTAAAGCTAAAAATAAAAAACTGAAACAAAAATAATTTTTTTTAAAAAAACACTACAAACCAATTGGACAAATTCAAGAATAAAAAAAAATATATTAACATTTTCGTTTAATTTTTTATTATTATTTATTATTTATTATATTGTTATTTTATTTTCGAATTCATAAGGGTTAGAAAAAAATAAACAAAAAAAAAAAAAAAAAAAAAAAAAAAAAAAAACTAACATTTTTTTTTTTGTAGATATAAAAAAAAAAAACTCCAACCCAATTGGCCAAATTCAAAATTTTAAAAAAATTATAAGATTTCATTTAAAAAAAATTATTTTTTTAAAAAATAAAATTAAAAAGGGGTATTTGGTCTTATTGAAAAATTTGTAGGTTCATTTTTGTCTTTTTGTTAGTATTAGGGGGACATTGTCATTTGTTTGGTAGTTTGGGGGGGACATTGTCAATTGTGTGGTAGTTTGAGGGGGGTATGTGGACTTTTTCATTTTTTTAAATTTTTGGATTTTTGTTTTTTTTCTACTTAAGGGGGTTTCTCTTGTTTACTTTTTGAGTGCTAGGGTTGCGTTCCTCTGCGTTTTTAAAGAGATTGATTTACTTATCCAAAAAAAAAAGGAAAAAAAAAGAAGAGAAGAATGAGAAAAAATTTTAAGGTTAAAGGAAAGAATCTATGGTGTTGTGGTTAAAGGAGGGGGAGAACTGCACCAAATTTTTTCACTCCATTGCAAACTCAAATAGAAGGTATAACTCTATAGACTCCTTATTGATCGGTGATCGTCTTTCTACCAACCAGGCAGAGATCAGCAACCACAATGGCCAGTTCTATCAAAAGTTATATACCGAGCAGTGTAGTTGGAGACTGCGGGTGGATGGTCTTTCATTTGATTCCATCCTGGAGTCTAAGGCTTGTTGGCTGGAGAGGGATTTGGCGAGGAGGAGGTTAGGAAGGTTGTGACAACTTTGGCGGGTGACAAGGCGCCAGAACCTTATGATTTCTCTATGGCGTTCTTTCAAGCTTGTTGGGATGTGCTGAGAGAGGACATCAAGAAGGTTTTTAGTGACTTCCATGCTAGAGGTAAGCTTGAGAAGAGTCTCAATGCTTCGTTTATTACGCTCATCCCGAAGATTCCAGGTGCCATTGATCTCAAGGATTTTAGCTCGATTAGTCTTGTAGGGGTGGGGTATATACAAAATCATTGCTAAGGTCTTAGCTAACATGCTAGGGATGGTAACGGAAAAAATCATCTCCAAGTTGCAGAGTGCCTTCATTAGAGGTAGGTAGAATCTTGATCCGAATTTTATTGCCAATGTATGCCTTGATAGTAGGCAAAGATCTTGTGAGTCGGGTTTCATTTGTAAAATGGATTTGGAGAAGGCGTATGATCATGTGAATTGAGATTTTCTTTTGTATATGTTGAGGCGGTGTGGCTTTAGAGATAAACAGTGCTCTTGGATAGATCATTGTATTTTCTTAGTGTGTTTCTCGGTTTTGGTTAACGGTACCCCTTTAGGTTTCTTCAGTAGTTCTCGTGAGTTGAGACAAGGAGATCCTTTATCTCCTTGCTCTTTGTGTTTGTGATGGAGGCTTTGGGTAGAATGTTATTAGTTGCGGTTAGTGGGGGGCTGCTGGATGGATTCTCTGCGGGTAATGCTGCCTTCTCACATCTTCTGTTTGCTAATGATACTCTGATTTTTTGTGATGCTTTGTCCGCTCATCTGCGTCATCTGTGGAGCTTAGTCTTGTGTTTTGAAGCTGTGTCAGGCCTAAAGGTAAATTTGGCCAAGTCAAAATTGGTCCCAATGGGTAATGTTACTCAGGTGGGAAGGTTGGCTCATATTCTAGGGTGTGGGGTTTCACTTTGCCGATCAAGTATCTTGGTTCACCGTTGCGGACCTCCTACAAGGCTAAGCATATCTGAGATGTCGTTATTGAGAAGCTGGAATATAGGCTGGCTAGTTGAAAAATAATGTATTTGTCTAAGGGAGGCAGGGTTACTCTCATGAAGAGTACCTTCGCTAATCTGCCTACGTATTACATGTCTCTCTTCCCTTTTCCGATGAGTGTTGCTAACTGCATGGAGAAGATCCAGCGTGATTTCTTGTGGGGTGGGCTAGGTGAAGAGTTCAAATATCATTTGGTAAGTTGGTTCAATGTTTGTTCTCCAATATCTGAGGGAGGGTTGGGTATCAGGAATTTGATGGTGTCCTATCGCGCTCTTTTAAGTAAATGGTTGTGGCGCTATGAGTGTGAGAGAGAGGCTTGGTGGAGAATAGCAGTGGACTCTGAATATGATAGTTTATGGGGAGAGTGATGTTCTCTTGAGCCTTTGGGGTGGGGTTGTGGAAGAATATCAAAAAATGGTGGGAAATATTTTCTAGCTTCTCTAGATTTCAGGTGGGGGAAGGCTCCAGGATCAACTTTTGGCATGACAAGTGGTGTGGGGAAGTAGCTCTAAAGGTAGGTTTTCCATTCTTTACGGGCTCGCTTGTGCGAAGGACGCCTTTGTCGAGGCTAATATGGAGTTTTTGGGTGGCTCCAACCAAGAGCGGCACATGATTGGGAGGTTGATATCTTTGGTGTTGCATTCTGTCTCTGTGAGAAGAGGATGTGAAGATTAGCTGTGGTGGGCCTCTTCCAAAAGAGGTTTGTTTAAGGTCAAATTCTTCTACAGCTCTTTGGCTTCTCCTAAAGGTAGCAGCTTCCCATGGAAGGGTGTATGGCGGACTCTGGCTCCCTTAAGGGCGGTCTTCTTTGCGTGGTCGTCGGCTCTACGCAAGATCCTCACCTTGAATAATTTCAGGAGGCAACACTTCATCGTGATGGACAGATGTTGCATGTGTAAGAGGAGTGAAGAGTCTATGGACCACCTTCTTCTTCATTGCGATTTGGCTTTTGCCATTTGGAGCACTTTTTTCAGTCGTTTTAGGTTGTCATGGGTTATGCCTAGATGTGCTATTGACCTGTATGATTGTAGGTGGTCCTCTGGCAGGCCTAGGAGTGCAGCGATGTGGAAAATGGTGCTTACGTGCCTCTTTTGGTGTTTGTGGAGGAAAAGGAACGATAGAAATTTTGAGGACAAGGAGAGGACGCTAGGGGAAATTTTATCTTTGTTTTACGAAACATTGTATCTTTGGACGGCAGCGTATGTTTCTTTTCTGTCGTTTAGTTATAGTGACTTTCTTGTTCGTTTTGCTCCCCTTAGTTAGGTGTTTTCTTTTATATACTTGTTGTGTATTTATGGGCGCTTTACGCTTTTAATGAGATTGGTTATTACTTATGAAAAAAAAAAAAAAGGAGCTCAGGATGTTTTCTATAGTATTATTGATATGGTGTTTCTTGTTCTCTTGCTTGTTTCATTGTAAAGGAGATTCTGCTGGTCATATAATGGTTTTCATTTGATATGTACTTCAATTGTTTAGTGAGTACTTCTAATTTGTTTTCTTTAATATACAGGAAGCTGCTACAAACAGTAATGGGAAAGCTGCACATTCAGAATGGCGGAATTATGACGACTTTAATGAATATTTTTGGTTTGTTTTTGTTGATATACACGTATTTCTAGATTGTTCCATGCACTTTAAGGTATCTCTTTGGTACTTTGTCTTATTTGGGATGTTTATGTAGGTCATCTGTTTGCTTTGAGTTAAAGTGGCCAATGAGGAGGGAATCACCATTCTTTTTGAAGCCTAAAAAGCGGAAAAGGGTTAGTTTTACTGATAAGTTGTGGTCAAAGTTGACCAATCTTTTGTATATTCCCATAATCCATTATTATTGAAACTCAAACAAGGGAGATCAGATTTCTCAAAGTTTTTCTGATTTAAATATACAATGAGTGTGGAATGGGGTATGGCATTTAATAGGGAGATGAGTTCTCTGATATGCAATCTCACTGGAAATGGAACTTGGCTTGACTATACACCAAAACGTGGGTGTTGGTATTGGTAAATTATGTGATGATAATAATTGGCAATAAAGGAAAGTTTGGTCACTTCGTCGTTTAGTTATTGCCTTAAATGCCTCTGTTTGCTGATTATTTACCTCTTTTCACTCTACTTCTATTCATTCTTTTAATTTTTAACCTCAAACTGGCAGACTGGTAAAAGCACCTTTGTTGAGCATAGGACATTTGTGCACTTATATCGAAGCTTTCATCGCCTTTGGATCTTTTTGGTGTTAATGTTCCAGGTTATTTTGTACTTCTGTGCATTACTACTGTGTTTATTTTTAGTGTTTATTTTTTTTTTTGTTGATTAAGTAAAGTGTATCTTGTTCATCCTTAAAAGAATTTTGTCATTTATTACAGGCTTTGACAGTCATAGCCTTCAACAATGGACGCATCAATTTGGATACTTTTAAGACGGTACTTAGCATTGGGCCAACGTTTGCTATCATGAATTTTATAGAGAGTAAGTTGTTTGCTCCTTCCATGTACTTTTGTCATCATTTCTCATCAATAAATCTCAAATCTCATCCCTCGTTACGCTTTTGTTTTTCTTTTGTTCACTGGGTCATGTGCTGCTTGCACAGGTTGTTTAGATGTCGTGCTTATGTTTGGGGCTTATACCACAGCAAGAGGGATGGCTATCTCAAGGCTTGTTATTAGGTTTTTCTGGTGTGGCTTGAGCTCTGTATTCGTAACATATATTTACCTGTGAGTCTACAATATACTTTTCTATGACATGCTTTTATGTGGTCAGTTACCGAAACAGTATTTACTTCTTACTACATATCACTAATTTTTCTTCTATTTGTTGACAAACTTGCAGGAAGGTTCTGCTGGAAAGAAATGACCGGAACACAAATAATTCATTCTATTTCCGAATATACATTCTTGTAGTTGGTGTTTATGCGGCTTTACGACTAGTCTTTGCTTTTCTACTTAAAGTTCCGGCATGTCATAAACTCTCTGAAATGTCTGATCAGTCATTTTTTCAATTTTTTAAGTGGATTTATCAGGTAAGTTCTGTTTAATATGTCTTTAGTAGAAATAAAGACCAATTAGTATCTAGAGTGTATGACGAAATCATAACCGATGGTATCTTCTGCTTCTTAATCTGCTATTTCAGGAGAGATACTTTGTTGGGCGTGGGCTTTTTGAGAGGATGAGTGATTATTGCAGGTTTGCTTTTGTGCTTAAGGATCTTTGGAATTGGTTTATTTTGAGAATGATATATTGTCTGCCTTGCCATATTCTTCTCTCCTAAAAAGGTGTACTGGCTGAGCTGGAGCTTGTAAAATCATGTCTTGCACGCAGTCCCTAAATCAAACAATTCTTTATTAACCATATTTTACATTGGCTCCTAGTGAGTTTTAGGTGCTTACATTTGTTGTTGAAGAGTGTTATTCGATTATTAGATGCGTTCACTTTCGTTCTTGATCTTACCACAGTGAATAGTAAATGTGTTAAGATCAAGAATGAAAGTGCATGTTATCTAACAGTGGATAGTAAATGTGTCCTGCTCCATTGCGAAGTAGCTAGAGACTTGTGGGCTTCGGCTTTTCTTCTTTTTGGTATAGAGTGGGTAATGCCCCAATGGGTGGTGGAGTTATTGGTAAGTTGGAAAGGCGAGTTTGTTGGTCATCGCAATTTTGAAGCTGGGAAGATGGCCCTCCTTTGTGTGATGTGGTGCATCTAGAGAGAACGCAACTTCCGAAACTTTGAAGATTGCGTGAGAACAGTGGCTGAGTTAAAAGATATTATGTTCAAAGTCCTTTATGGGTGGATGACTGCAACTAGTAGTTTTTGCATTTCTAACTTTCTGGATTTTTTGGATTTGTGTTCTTTTTCCTACCCCTGAGCAGGTGTTTCTCTTATATATTCATTGTGTACTTGGATTGCGCTCTTTTGCGCTTTCTAATAGGATTGAATTACTTGAAAAAAAAAACAAAGAATAATAAATGTGTCTTTCTTTGTCAGAATTCTTAACGCCCCCTTCCAATTGCAGGTATGTGCTCTATTGGTTGGTGATCTTTGCATGCAAGTTCACATTTGCTTACTTTCTCCAGGCAAGCATTGTGCCCTAATCTTAGCTTTCGTACTCACTTCATATCTGACTTTATTAGTATATGTAGGAATGGATCGATATTTATATAGCTGACATCCATAGTTAATCTGTAATCCTACTGCAGATCAAACCTCTTGTGAAACCCACCATTATTATTGTGGACTTTAAATCTTTGGATTACTCATGGCATGATTTAGTCTCAAAGAGTAAGTTATCATTATTTGCTTGCTTTTATGATCTGCTCTTTTATTTTTACTCTTATGTATCAAACTTGATCCAATATAACATTTTCAGGCAGTTTGGTCAGCGTAATGTTACATAAAAAATTAATGTGTTCAAGTAGTTTTGTACAAAGAAGTGAACTAATGTGTGTTGTAAATTATGATATTATCATGACACAGTCTGAAAAATATGCTTGTGGAGAAAATTGAGGTAAATGAATTGAGCAAAGGGTATTGACCGCTTTAAAAGCATGAAAAAATATTGACATCAACCCTCATGTTTAATTTCCTACCTAAAATAGAAGGTTTGGTTTGGATTCTTGGTTGTAGAGTGGCTTCTTTGCCAATGAAGTATTCGGGTCGTCCTTTGGGTGCTTTATATAAGGCTAAGTCCACCTGGGATGGTATTATTGAAAAAAATGAAAGTCGTTTGGCTGGTTGGAAGAGGCTATATTTGTCTAGGGGGGTAGATTGACCTTGATTTAAAGCATTCTCTCAAATTTGCCTATGTATTATTTGTCATTTTTCCCCATTCCCTTTGGTGTGGCCAATCGGATTGTGAAGCTTCAAAGATATTTTTTGTGGGGTAAGACGCCTAGTTTAGTTTAATTGTGCTCTTATGTGAAAATAGTTGTGGTGGTATGTGGAGAGGAAGGCTTTGTGAGACTAAATTTGATAGCACGAGGGAGGTTGGTGTTTCAAGAAGGTAGTTGGACCATTTGGAGTGGGAATGTGGAAATATTTTTTGAGGGGGTTGGGAGTCTTTTCTTGATTTGTTAGATATGGGGTGGGAGATGGGTCAATGATTAGATTTTGGCATGATTTGTGAGGTAGGGACCAGCCCTCAAAGGATACTTTTCCGAATTATTCAGTATTGCAAGATGTAAGGAGGCGTGGGTGGCAGATCATGTGAAGTTCTCTAATGGAAATCTTCAGGGATATATCATTTACCAAACAAGTGCTTGATTGAGAGGTGGATTTGGTCACTTCTTTCTTTTTGATCTGTTTGTGCTGAATCAGGTTGAGACACGGGGGTTGAGGATAAAATATGTGGACCCCATCCAAAAGGTGGATGGTTGAAGTAAGATCCTTTAATCATGCATGGTTTATTCCTGCTGGCTCCCATTTTCCTTGGAAGAATATTTGGAACGGCAAGGTTCCTTTAAGAGTGGCATTCGTTGCGTAGACGGAGGAGATAGCTTGACAAAGATGAGCATTATAGCGGTAGACTTGAGTTGTATGTGTAGGAGTAGGGAATCTATATATAATCTTTTGCTTCATTGTGAGGTGGCAAGAGAACTATGGGTTGCGCTGTTTCGTCTTTTTGGAGTAGCATGGGTTATGCCTAGAAAGATTATAGAGTTATTGGTTAGCTGAAGAGGTCATACAGGAAGCCATAATATTTTTGAAGTTTGTTGGATGGCTCCTATGTGCTTAATGTAGAGCATTTGGAGAGAACTGAACGCAAAGTGTTTTGAAGATTGCTTGAGTTCAGTGGTAGAACTAAAATCTGTGATGTACAAATCCCTTTATGCATGGATGGTGGCGTATAATAGTCCTCACTTTTCTAATTATAATGGATTTTTGAAATTTTGTTCGTCTTTTTCTCCCTTATAGGGATCTCTCCTTTAAACGTCTTGTGTACACGGGTTGCCCCTCTGCGCTTGTTACTGAATTTGAATTACTGAATGTGAAATATATAGGATGCAACAAATAATTTATCGAGAGCTTGATTTCTTAGTTCAAAGCATTTACTTGCAAAACAGGCTGGCTGAACCCCTGCGATGAATATGATTCCAACAGCCCTGTACGTTTTTTAGAAGACCTTGAGATTCTAAGAACAGGGTCTCTAGCTGAAAGCACTCTTCCTTTTGGTAGAAGGATTACACTCTGTAGGATCTTTAATTATGACTAGAATTTAAACTACCTCTTGAGTAACTAGCCAGAAAGTTACTTGATCATCAGAAAGACAATTTCTCAATTCTTGTATTTTGAGTTCGGGTATTGAGTAATGTGAGTTGTTTGATAAAATATAATGCAGAGCCAAGCCTTTTGCAAAAGGAATAACGTTTCTCCTTCCCACAGTCATTTTGACCTATTTGCATTCCCCATCTATACACCAAGGTTATCTTTTTGTACAAATAACGAGACTGAGGCCTTGTTATCAAGCTTTTGCATTCCAGATAAGCACTATATTGATTGATCTACCAACTTTTGGGAGCCTGAGCAATATGGATAAAAAAAGCTGGTTTTAAAACTATCATTGGCTTTCAATCCCAAAGCAACAAAAGGTCTGATGAATTCTGATGCCATCCCTGCAACATATATTTTTTTATAAGTAATTGAGAAAAAGCGTAAGACAACCCCCCGTGAATACTGGAAATATACAAAAGAAGCCACCTAACAAGTAGGGGCAAAAAGAATAGGAAATTCATGAAAACTAATCACATTTAATACTTGATCATGGTGGAAGTGTGTAACATAGATATTGTGGGGACTTTAGAAGAGATTAAGATTTTATTTTTGAACACTTTGTATTTGTGTACAGCTGTATATGTCTCTCCTCTAATACTTGATCATGGTGGAAGTGTGCAAACATAGATACTGTGGGGACTTTAGAAGAGATTAAGTCCATATTTTTGAACACTTTGTATCTTTGGACAGCTGCTTATGTCTCTGCTTTGGTGATTAGTTTTCACGATTTTCTTGTTCTTTTTGGCCCTAACATCTAGGTGGCTTCTCTTGTATACTTCCTGTGTTCTTGGGGGCGCCTTACACTTTTAATAATATTTCGATGAATCATCAAAAAAAGATATGGTTTTGAAGCTCTTTATAATTCCTAAAACCTTTTACTTAACCTTTACATTGTAATATAATCCATGAATCCTATAAAATGGTTGTTATTTTACTAGTACTGATAGTATATATGATAACGCATCTTTGTTGCACTATGTTGATTGATCTACTAATTCTTCCTCTGTTTATTTTGTGTGAAAATCTTGAAAATTTGAGATTTAGTTAGATTTTCCTTTTTTTTTTTAGTTATTTTTTTCCTAGTTCCATTTTCCTTTTCCTTTTCATGATATCCCTTTGTATACTCCTGGGTTGTACCACTTTTACATCTATATTGATATTCTCCATTATAAAAAAAAATTCTCCTAAATTATTTGAGCTTTGTCCTATCCTGTTATGCCTGTCATGGTAAGACATCTTCTTGTTTATCAATATGCTCCTTGTAGAGTCTTTTTGACTTCACATTGACAGTAGGCATTCCGTGGTAATATTATTTCCTATTAAGTGTTGAGCTTATGTAAAGATGGAAAAAAGGGTAACTTATGAACTTATTGTTTCATGGTAATATTATTCTCGATTATTGCTTGAACTAAAACAGCTGCTATGTGTTACTGACGTATGTTTGTGGTTTTGGCAGACAATAAGAATGCATTGACTGTAGCAAGTCTGTGGGCTCCTGTTGTGGCTGTGAGTATTCTTTTTCTTTGATATGAGCATTTGGGTCTCTAGATCAGAATTCAATGTTAGGTTGCTACCTGAGTGTTGTACTAAATAAGGGAATACCCTTGGAATATGTGGTATCTTGCTTTAGATGATGGCCAAAACAAGTTCATTGGGATGAAACTTGTCAAGGTTCATATCAAAGTGTATTGCATGCACCTTGACTGAGATGCCCTCTCACTGGCTTGGTTCAGCTATAGAGCTTTCTTATTAAGTATTTTGAAACCTTGATTCCTATGTTATTATAATTCCATCAGCGTTCACATAGTATATCTACTTGGCCATATCCCATTTTGTAAATATTTTTCTCTTTTGCAGATCTATATCATGGACATTCACATTTGGTACACCGTTTTATCAGCAATTGTTGGTGGTGTAATGGGTGCACGAGCTCGGTTAGGCGAGGTATCAACATATTTGATAAATTTTTGGGAAAACTTCACTTAATCCCCCCTCAACTTTCATCACTTTTGTAATCTGCCCCTAAAGTTCAAAAACTCCAAAATAGTGTATCTAACTTTAAAAAATTTACAATCTCACCCCTCTGTTAGAATTCTTTTTGATGTCTTAGTGTTTATTATCCTTTAATCAGAAATCTTACTTTGTCAATTGCTTATTGCTGATTTGTGTCAGATACGTTCAATTGAAATGGTGCATAAGCGTTTCGAGAGCTTTCCTGAAGCCTTTGCCAAGAACCTTGTCTCACCACAAACCAAAAGGTGGGTTTTGTAATCATTTATTGTTTATTATTTTTTCAGAACTTTTTATAAATGGCAGTCATTGTGTAAGGCATGTAGGTATTTTACTTTTTGTCAAATATGCTGGTGTTATGTAACAACATTTAATTTATTTGAGAATGCTATTGAACTTGGATAATGCTTTAATTCTCATTGTTATTCACATTTGAAATTTTTAATCTTCTACCATGTTTCTTTTAGCTTAATAAATCATTACTTCTGATTCAATACACCCTTAGTTTCTCACGCTTTTGAGGCTGTGGCCTTAGACAAGATGGCATACTAGATTGGATGCAGTTAGTTTGTTGCAAATGATTTGGATGTAGCTTTGTTGATTGGGTACCTGCAATTCTTTTCATTCCTTCCTCTCCACCAAAATACATTTTTCTCGCTCTTTTGTATGTAGTCTTATTTTATAGATAAAATGGACTGCCTAATGAATGTGCTTTTATGAAGTTCACAATTACTTAATGTTTCCTGTGCTGAACCAAATAAATTTTAAGACTAAGCAGTCAATTTTTCTGGTCATAAAGTTTAAAGAGTCCTGAAAACATGGTCAATGAGGGTGAGGGTGAATTATGGAAATGTACGGGTGAAATGTAATCATAGGGTTTAAGGTTGGGTTGAAGTTGTCTTGTGTGAAAACATTCTTTATTTATGGAATTTTTCTTATTCCATTCACACGATAGGGGGGAGAGAGCTTTGAGAGAGAGAGAGAGAGGGGGGAGGGGGGGGGGGGGGGGGATTATGATGTCAGTTTCATATCTAAGGATTTTATGTGGTTTATGTGGCATGCTATAGTATTTGGAATTTTTCACTGTTTATTACATAATTTGTTATGACTGGATGCCTGTTGTCTTAAATGGTTTGTGAATAAGTATCTACTGTTTTCTCTGACATGCATTTAAATAATAAATGTCTATCAATGTGCTTTTACAGGATCCCCTTTGACAGACAATCACCTCAGGTGAGTTACTTCTTTGATGCTTTAGCCCATCTAGTGGCATGTTATTTTACTGCAGATGTGTTAGGAAATTGCTTTAGTGAAGTGGATTGTTTTCTGGTTTGATGGCAAAAAAATGAGATAGGAAGTCAAAAATATTCTGCTGGAAATAATTTCAGTTAGAAATTGGTAGTTTTAAGCATCACTAGAAAACCTCTAGTGGTCAAAAAGCAATGCAACACTCACTGGGAACTTTGGCCAAAAGAAAGAACACGAAAAACTTTCTTATAGATTAACAAAATGTTTTCTGAATTTGAAAAAGCCAACTTCATGTCAGATGTCTCTGTATTTAATGTGAAAGAAACTTGAACTTTCACTGTGTTGATACCTGTTGCTGAATGAAATTTATCGGTGGCTTCTAATAATTATTCATTCTTACCAATTTTGATAAAAATAACGATTTACATCAACCTGTAAAACCTGTTGTGTTGGATATTTTTTCCAATTTATTGACCAAAATGTTTTTCTATCTGTTCTTGTAAGTCAAAAAATCTATAACATGCATGTTTTAAACCCTTTTTTGGGACATGTTTTATTATTTTTTTTTATTATATACCTATTTCAGGTTTCTCAGGATATGAACAAGACATATGCAGCCCTTTTTTCTCCGTTTTGGAATGAGATAATCAAAAGCTTGCGCGAGGAAGATTATATTAGTAATCGGTAAATCATAGAGCAAAGCCATTTGCCAAAAGAAAGAAAAATGGGATTGCAATCATTGATTATGTTTCTATTTATTGTTTGTGTTGTGATTGGTATTCATATATAACTTCATCTTTTTAATGCTTCCAGGGAGATGGACTTACTCTGTATTCCTAGCAACACCGGAAGTCTAAGATTAGTTCAATGGCCTTTGTTTCTTCTCAGCAGTAAGGTGGATGTTACCTGGAATAATATTGGTGATAGTTTCTTCTGCTATACTGTAATACCATATGTCTGCTGAATCACATTATTTTTTCCAGATCTTGTTGGCAATAGATTTGGCCTTGGACTGCAAAGATACACAGGCAGATCTTTGGAATAGAATATGTAGGGACGAGTACATGGCATATGCAGTTCAGGAGTGCTACCACAGTATTGAAAAAATTTTAAATTCCCTGGTTGTTGGTGAAGGGAGACTTTGGTATGAATCCCTATGCCCTGTTGTTATTACTTTGAATTCGTTTATGTGTCAACTTTAAAAGTTACACTAATTCTAATTAGATTTTTGTATGTCTCATATAATTATGTGTATGTACAGATGATTATTTATTTTTGTGCTTTATTGGTAACCTCCTTTATGATAGGGTTGAAAGGATCTACCGTGAGATTAACAGCAGTATATCAGAGGGTTCACTTGTTGTAACCTTGTATCTTCAGAAGCTTCCATTGGTGCTTTCAAGATTTACCGCTTTGACTGGGCTCCTGGTATGTGTTATGTTAACTACGTGCATCGTTTAACTTGCTGGAATATATACTGCTGGGATCTATACTGATATATGAGTGATATTTATCCCCTTGGCTTTGAATGAAGTGAAGCTTATTTTTGTTTGCTAATATATTTTCTTCCTTCCTTTCTTCAGCTTGATTTTTTTTTCTCTTCTTTTTTGTTTTCTGTTTATTTATGTATTATAAATGAATTTTCAATTTCGCTTGCTAACATAAGATTATCAATTACAGTTTATATAGTTACTACCTCAGATCTAGATCCACTATTGAGCAATTTTAAGCCAAGATGACATATATTGATATCTCTCGTCATCGTGAGGATATTGTCTCATACACCTGTCCAATGTGCCTGTTTCTTGTATACTGCAGACATGTGTTGCATTGGATTTTGTTGAATGCTGATGTTATGGTAATTTGTTTATTCCATGGAATGATGTTCAAACTTCATGGAGATCTTACTGCATTTCTGGATGATTGGTGTGTCACATTCGTCTTCCCATTACATAAAATGTATTAATTATGAAGAAGCATTTCTGGGTTTTGGATTTGAGGGTTTGGGTTTCCTGTTCGTTTATAGCCTCTTGTGTACACTCCCTGTGTACTTAGAGGCGCCTTAAGCATTTTGTCTATTCTACTAATACTTGTATACTTCTCTGTTTCTTTTTTTTAAAAAAAAAAACTTCGGTTGGTCCACATGACTATAGTAGTATTGCCTACTTGTGTTTACATTTTTTTTTGTCAAATTAAATACCTGGGAGTCCTTTATAGTCCATCTTGGATATATTTTTTATTTTTTTATTTTTTTTTAAAAAAAAACTTTATTGGTCTGTTATCTTTCAAATGTCGTATGCCTTACTGCCACTCAAAGTTATAGCCATTAAAAATGTTGGACGTGGTTTTGTCAAAGTTTTTAGGGTTGAAATACAGGATGTCTGTCTATTGTTTGTCAATTTAGGATGTTATGGTGATTGCTTGTTATTATATTAACAAGTGATTTGCGTCAGATGCGGGACGGAACTGCTGAACGTGAAAGAGGTGCTGTAAAAGCTGTTCATGAGCTGTATGAAGTTGTTACACATGAGTTGCTTTCACCTGATTTAAGGTATATGATTGGCCACATGATGCTGAAGATATATAAAACGATAACTTGTGAAATTGTCGTATTTATTTATATTTTAATGCTCTAGGGAGCAGCTTGATACATGGAACATTGTGGCAAGAGCAAGAAATGAAGGGCGCCTTTTTTCTAGGATAGAATGGCCCAAGGACCCAGAAATTGTAAGCATTTCTGGAAGCTCCTTTTTAACACTTTTTATAACCTCTTGCTATGTAGTTTGCTTTACCAGGGCAGTTTTATCCTGTTTGTTGTCACAGGTGGAGCAAGTAAAGCGGTTGCACCTTCTTCTAACTGTAAAAGACTCTGCCGCTAATGTTCCAAAGAATCTTGAAGCAAGAAGAAGATTAGAGTTCTTTACGAATTCGTTATTTATGGACATGCCTCCGGCAAAGCCAGTTAGTGAAATGTTGCCCTTTAGGTACTTGTATCTCGGAGGAGGTGATTTTCCTTGTTAGTGTTGACTATGTCATTTTAATTTCGTTTTGTTTGTTTTGTTCGAGAATAGTGTCTTCACCCCATACTACAGTGAGACTGTACTCTATAGTTCCTCTGAATTGCGTGTTGAAAATGAAGATGGAATATCTATTCTTTTCTATCTTCAGAAGATTTTTCCAGGTATTTCTCTCTCTCTCTCTCTCTCTCATAAGCAATCTTTCGCATTAGGAGTGTATTCCTGAAAAAGAAAAAAGAAGTACAAACCATAGTGTCTAATTCAAACATTTTTTTTTTGATAAGTAAGAGAGAATATATATTATTAAAAGCGCAAAAGCGCAGCATGTCTAATTCAAACATTAATGAATGTGAAAGGAGTTAATTAAAACCAGGACAATGATGACCTAAGCCTAATGAGCGCTAGCTCAAATATTACCTCCTCCCTTTGTGAGAACGAGATGGAGGGTAAGGTCTTAAGCTTGTGAGTTGTGACCCACTGTGTCCATGTGTAATATTCCTATTATTAAAGAAATAAGAAGAATAATGTCTTGAGAAAACCTAATTAGAGCACAGCAATAGTTTGCTCGTTACCCTTGCTCAAATCAGAATGCACCAATCTCAAAGTGATAAACTCCTCCATCTACCAACTTTCCTGCTCCAGCAGGCTTACAAATTGATCATGAAAAAGGATTACCCAGAAAGCAACTGGAAGAGAAAACTATTTTTTTTTAATAAGTAATCACGATGTCATTAAAAGAGTAAGCGCCCTCAGGTACACAAGAATTATACAAAAGAAAACATCTAGCTAGAAGAAGAAAAGAGAACAAGGAACTCCTGATAACTAATCACTATAGGAAAAACAAAAGCAGCTGTCAAAAGATACAGAGTCTAGAAAAATAAAAGCTTTAATCTCCTCCAACATTCTTTCACGATCCTCAAAACTTCTATCATTTCTTTCCCTGCATAGATATCATAAAAGACATGAAGGCACCATCTTTCACATAACAGTACTTCGAGCGCTATCAGTAGTCCACGAACACGCATGTAAGTCGACCCTTGTCTACGCATAACCCTAGACATCCCGAAACGATCGAAGAAAACATCCAACAAGGCCCTAGCAACCTCATAATGGAGAAGAAGGTGGTCCACAGACTTCCCATTCCCTTCACGCATACAACACCTATCAATAACAATGACGTGTTGTTTCCTCGGATTGTCCATGGTAAAGATCTTACTTAGGGCCGCCGACCAAGAAAAAAAGGCCACCCTCAAAGAAACTTTATGTAACGACCTAAGAAAAATCGCTAGCCATATCTGTGTTATCATTCCAAAAGAACTAATCAATTTGAAGCTTTTCTAGAATTCTTTGTAAAGCCCAGTTTCACCTATTAAGTATGCAATGTGAGCTATTCCTCATCTTCCCAATATGGGACTGGGGTGTTGCAAACTCCCTCTTAAACTTCTGACGTTCTCGTCAAAGCCACGTTATGCAATGCTCCAGTAACACATGACCTAGTATTGCTAGGTGGCTCTGATACCATTTGTATCAAGACAGGAAAAAGCACTAGCCATATCTGCGCTATCATCCCCAAATAACTTGTCAATTTGAAGTTTCCCTAGAATTCCATATAAAGTCTAGTTTCATCAAGTAACTAGGCATTGTGGGACTTAGCACTCATATTATCTTTATAAACCACACACTTTATGTGGGCTACTTCTCGTGTCTTCCCAATATAGGATCGGGATGTTACATTTTAGTCCACCAAACACTCTTCCAATAACTCTCACTCGTTTTCAAAAGTTTTTTATTTGGATCCATAGGAACATCAACAGGGTGTGTTCAGCAGGCTGGTTTCATCTAACAAATCAACTACTATTTTGGTTTAGAGAGATTAATAGCTGCTTGAGGCCTAGCAACCTCAATACCAAGGAAGTATTGAAGTTTTCCTGAGTCCTTAGTATGAAATTGATGTTGCAGATATTGTTTTAATCAAGGAATACCTTATCAGTCAAAAAAAAAAAAAAAAAAGAAGGAATACCTTATGAGTCATTCCTTGTAATCACTATTCATCTACATATACCACAAGTAAGATGTGACCTGCATCAACATGCCAATGGAATACTGAATGATTTGTCTCGTATATGTGAAGACTGAACTCCAATACCACTTTAGAATTTTCCAAACCGTGCTCTTTGTGATTGTTTTTGGCCATATAAGGCATTTTTTAACTTCCAAACACTTCCCTTGAGCAACAAACACTGGTTGATCCATTTAAACCCTTTCAAGTATGTCCCTATGTAGAAATGCATTCTAAACATCTGAAATAACAGCCTGTCAAGCTTAACAACCAGAGAAATTAACACATGAATAGAGGAAATGTTGGCAACCGTAGAAAAGGTTTCCTCGAAATCAATATCATAGGTTTGGGTATGACCTTTGGCAACTAATTGTGCTTTCAACCTGTCAACGGAGCCCTCTGGATTAAATTTCATCATGTAATCCTACTTGCAATCAACAGCCTTTTTATCAGGTGGGAGAGGAACAAGATCCCAAGTTCTGTTTTGATGCAGGTCCTCCATTTCCATTTCCATTGCTTTCCTCCAACTTGGGTCGGATCCTAACTATCTTAGGGATACATATGCTAGAGAGTTAGGGAGGTAAAGCATGAAAAGGAAGGGGACAATAAGTGAGATGAACCAAAGTGACTTATCATCCGCTTGGTGACATAAGAACGGGTATCTTTTCGAAGAGCAATAGGCAATGATTCTAGCTCAGAGGGTGGAATGGGATTTGAATACGGTGAGAAAGACGGTGGAGTTATAGGAGCCAGTGGCTGTAGGCGGCGGGAGTATATTTGTAAGGTAGTGGGAGAACAATGATTCTAAAACAGAAGAGAAAATATGTTTAGATGTAAAGTACTTGGAATAGGAATTCTTGAAAATGGTCTGTGCCTTACCCAAGTGGAATCGTTTTGTGTTTTTGTTGGTCTGATGGGCTTGGAGGGCCAAAATCAAATGTGAAATTAGGTTATTCCAGGAGACGAGATTGAATTGAATTAAGGTTATCCTTATCCCAAATAGGGACAAGAAACACATGCAACCAAACACCAATGGTTCTTTAATTCTTGGCCCGCGACAATCAGATTTCGTTTATGACTGACAATTACCACAGAAGCGACCAAGGATCAAGACTTCGACATAAAAACATCATTTTAAGAAAATGGCAACCACCACAGTCACCAGAGAACCATCACAAAACCACATGTGAGGATTCCACCACCACAATGAACACCCAATCACGATGGTGATGGCGTCATCATCCAACGATTATGGTGATGTTGGCGCCATCAGCTTCCACATGAGTTTTATTACTCTGATTTTGTTTCAGAACCAGCTGATATGAATAGAAATGAAAATCCCAAATTAAATAGAAAGAAATGAAAGAAGAGAAGGAAAAAAATTTGGTTGGGTAAGGATTATACAACCTCTGATACCATGTAAATGAAATAGAAAATCACAAAAGAGAGGACCAATATCATGTTCTGGCCAATTATAGTATTCTAGAATAGGTACACCTCATAGGGACGGCTATAGTAGGGCCACCTCATACATCTTCTAGAATAGAGACGCCTGTCCCTTTCCTTTCTTACACACAAAAAAATGAAAACTTACTAGGGCTCCTATAGGTTAACATATCCTCTCCCAAATCATGTGGCATCAGATAAAAAATTATGATCTCCTCTCTAAAGGTCCCCCAATCTTATATACTTTATTCATTAAATACTGGAAAACGATAGAAACCTGTTTTCCTTTTGTGGATTTGTAAACCAATGATAGTTTCCTTTCCTTCAGCATGAATGCTTTTAAAGGGCCATTACTCGGTGTTGGTCCCACTTAAGTGGGTCATGGGAGAGGTGGCTCAGAACGTAAGCTTAACCTATGCAAGGACTTATGTTTCCTTGCTTTTCCTTGATGAATACAATCCTGCCCTGCAGCATTTTTGCATGAAGGGGCTGCTCTCAAGACTCTAACCTGTCCACTTGCCCTTGGCAGCCTGAGACTTTTTACCATTGCACCAGACGATGACCCCTCATGAATGCTTTTAAATATTTCAGAAAAGGCGCGTGCACATACATGCATAATTATCAAAAGCAAAAGAGGAATAGGACACATTGGGGGGGGGTTCATTTTCTCTTTCTTTTATGGTTAATATCTGCCCCCTTTTTTTGTGATTTATGGCTGAGATTTTGTTTTCTATTTAGATGAATGGGAGAATTTTTTGGATCGGTTTGGTCGAGAGCAGACAAGAGATGTGGAATCAAGTGATTCTTTGGAGCTTCGGTTATGGGCATCTTATCGAGGGCAGACTCTAGCCAGGACTGGTTAGAATAACTTGATGATATGCCAAATTCTCCATTATTTTTAGATGCATTCAGGAACTTAGGATATTTCTACTGTTATTTATGTGTTATTGTTTATAATGAGTTGGATGCGATCTAAATCGATTTTTTTTTTCCTTTAATGTTTAATTTTCGTGGAAATGCAGTGCGCGGTATGATGTATTATAGAAGGGCTTTAATGCTGCAGAGTTATTTGGAAAGGAGATCATTGGGAGGTAATTGCTTTTAGACCTTTTTTAATGTCACCAATCTTCTATTTTAGGGCACGGATATATCCTCACATTTTGTCTTTACTCTCTGTAGTGGGTGATTATTCTCAAATGGAGTTCCCCGCAGCCCAAGGTTTTGAGTTGTCTCGTGAATCACGGGCACAAGCAGATTTGAAGTTTACTTATGTGGTGTCATGCCAAATTTATGGTCAACAAAAGCAAAGAAAGGCGCAACAGGCGGCTGATATTGCTCTTTTGTTGCAGAGGTATAATTGTTTTTTTTATTATCATTCATCTATTGAACTACGTTTTCTAGTTCTGTTGAGTGCTTAGACTTTTGTGTCGTTAGAATGCAAATCTGAATAGTCATTCTTGATTAATCTTAATATAATGTAAATTGCCTAGAGGTCATGCTACAGATTATGAATGTTTAGTAGAGTGGCATTTACAATGATAGGTAGGTTATTGCATGGGTGCCAAGTGGCTTGGTCTCATGTTGAGGACTCCAATCATTTAAAATTTGGGCATGAGTAGATGGCTATATACAGGTGTAATAATCTAGTAATTAAGGAGTATAACAAAGGCATGTAGCTTTGGTGGAAAGCAACTTTCCTATAGTTTATGGATGTGGTTCCTTGCTATATGACCGGCCTTCTTCCATTTTCGTCTATTGATTCTTTTTCAGCGTTAAGGAGGGTTGTAAAGCATTATGAGTTAGTTTCGTTGAGTTTGAACTGCACCTCTGTTAATGCAAATTTTCTAACTGCCAACTTCCTTGTCAAAGGTTATATGTACTCCCCTCTCCTGTTACAGATGCCATTTACAGGAATTTGGAATCAACTCCTAGAGGATTGACGTCTGGTTTTTGGTACCTTGATGCTCCATACATTAATCAACTGAACTGAAACTTATGTTATTGGTATAATAATAATCTGGCTTAAAATTTATGTTTTAGTATGGATAGACAACGGGAAGGTAGGAAGCCTGCTGGTGGTCACTCTGATTCATATATTTCTTTTTATGCCTTTTTTCATGTGTACCAGTTAGTGTGTTCGAATCCACAGAGTTTCGATATTATTTGATTACAGATCTTGCTTGTAGATCTTTATGTCTCATAATAGATCTTGATAGGGTGTGTTGGAAGTTAAACAATAATGGCAATTTGACGTTTGGAACTTCTATGAGGCATTGATTGGGTTTAGTGGCGTGTACTTTCATGGAAGAACATATGCTGTTGCAAGGCTCCAAGGAAGGTTTCTTTCTATCTTTGGACAGCTACACTGGGGAAAGATTCTGATGATGGATAGCCTTACCAACATAAATTCTTTTTTTATTTTGGCGGGGCGTTATAGTGCATATGTCAATGGAGTGAGGAATCAGTTGATCATCTGTTGCTCTATTGTTCTTTTACGTGAGAGTTGTGGTGTGGGTCTTCTCTTCATTTTCAGTTCATTGGGTGATACCGTAAAAGGTCATTGACTTGCTGATTTAACTGGAAAGTTTCAGCGACATAGTACTGATGTTATTTGGGATGCAATGGAGAACACTAGTTGTCATTTAATAAGCTTTCTTTATTTTTGTTGTCAATTCTTTGATGTTTTTTCTATGCATATGATTCTTAGTAGACTCTGTATCATTGTTGTGAGGCATTATTGTTGACTTCTTCGTATTACTTAATGTTTATTCTTATGTTATTAGAAATGAAGCACTCCGAGTTGCTTTCATACATGAAGAGGAGAGTAGTGCAGCAGAAAAGGAATTTTATTCAAAGCTTGTCAAAGCTGATATACATGGAAAAGATCAGGTAATCAATGATTTTTGTCAAACCTGTTTTTTCTTCATAGATCTTTATTTCCTTTCTAGGGTTGATTTCTGATTATGCATCTCCCCATATGCTTCCAATTTCCATTTTCTCAAAGCAAAATAGTGATAACCCGTGTAGATTAAGAGTTGAGTGTAGCTTGCTATATAGATGGTACTGATCTGATATGTTTTTATCTAGTGCTAAGAAGTAGATAGTACTTGCTTACAAGCCAATATGCTGCTTTGTATCAGATTCTTTGTGTGTTCTTTTTTTTTTCCTTGCCCTTTTTTGTTAATTTTTACGTGCAGACACCAAGTTTCAGTGTCTTAACAGTTGAGATGTGATGACAGTGTAAACAAATTTTGCCATGCTTTTTAATAAACTCTTACTTATAAAAAAAAAAAAGTATTTCTATCATAGTTGTTGATCAATAATCATGGCTCTCTGCTTTTTCTGTCACTCATATTGTGAGTTGGTCTTATCAATTATAATGTACTCTCTTGATGTGGGCAATTTCTGTAGGAAACTTGTGTCTTATAACTTTGTACCTTTTATATTAATGAGGTTTCAATACAGCTTCTCTATTTCTTGTGCTGTGTCTATAATTTGAATTAGCTAAATTATGTTATCGAGTAAAATGTACAATTTCAGTATTTTGACATTAAAAACGTAATGCTTTGGTTCCTATGTTACATTGTATTTTCAACTTAGTCCTAGAAGCAGTGACATTTTATAGTTGAAATTTTCAGTTATAGTCTCACCATTTCTTGCTTCTTTGTTTTTTTTTTCCTCTTAGTTTTATTTTATTTTGGGAGCGGGGTGGGGGGTTAATTTAAAGAGCTTATATTATAGGTAACTGATGAATTCTGTATCCTAGTGTTTCCTTTGGTTGTTGTAGTTTGCATTATGCTTTGTATATTACATCTTAAAGATAACGTTTCTGGTTCGTTAACATCTTGTTCCTGTTTGGAACTGAACATATGCATAGTTTTATTTGAAAATTTGTTTCTTGTTCCTCACTTGTTTTTATCTCTTTCAGCATTTTACCCTTTAGAAGCACCCCCGCCCCCTCTTTTCTTCTTTTTTTTTGAGCTGAGCTGTGGTTTGCCAATGATAATTGTTTTGTCTATATGTAGGAAATATTTTCCATCAAATTACCTGGTGACCCAAAGCTTGGAGAAGGGAAGCCTGAAAACCAAAACCATGCTATTATCTTCACTCGAGGGGAAGCTGTTCAAACAATCGACATGAATCAGGTTATATACCTCTTTTGGTTAGATGGCTACCTTTCCTTGTTCTCATTGGATTTTTGCTACTTTTATTAATTGAAAAACCAATTTTATGTGAGTTCATCCTTTAGCTTTTTGAAAACTTTTTGATAGATTTTCAGTTATTTGACACTGTCCCACAGATTTTATTTATTTTTTCTTGTACGGTCCATTGGCAGATGCTATGACATAAACTTATTTGTACACTATTAGACATTATTTTTTGTTCCAGTTAATACCAATATGTTACTGTTAACTAGCATATGGCCTGCTTTTGACTTCTGTTTGGTTTTACATTAGGGTTTCTAAACAGTAGAGTATGTGAACCTTGCATAGTTTCTTGCAAATAGCTTCTTGTTTCAATATGTATAGCAAATAATTATATAGATATGGCCTATACATAGTAACACCCTTCTTTTCTTCTGTAGGATAATTACCTTGAAGAGGCAATGAAAATGAGAAATCTTCTTGAGGAATTTCGTGGTAATCATGGCATTCGACCGCCAACTATACTTGGTGTACGGGAGAATGTTTTTACTGGAAGGTTTGTGTGCTGTTCCTTAAAATAAAGTCAGCTTTGGTTTTTGTTTCCATGGTGATCTTTATTACTGCTTACATGTTGGATTTATCAATGCAGTGTCTCATCATTAGCTTGGTTCATGTCCAACCAAGAGACTAGCTTTGTAACCTTGGGGCAGCGTGTTTTAGCAAGTCCGCTCAAGTGAGTCATCTTCTTATAAAAAAGTGACAGAGTTGACTTATGGATCTTTTTATGAAGATCCTGTTGTTAACTTCCTAGCTGATTTTCATTTTTAAAACATGTTGGAGAAGTGGAGAAAATTCGAATGGCACTAGAATAGAAAGTGTTGGTCACGAATTTGAACTGATTATTATAACATTGTATCTAGAAGACATTCATAAAATGAGTGATACTATATTGAATATAAATAAATTTTATTATGGCGTTCTAAAATATTGCAGAGTCCGCATGCATTATGGACATCCAGATGTGTTTGATCGAATATTTCACATAACTCGAGGAGGCATCAGTAAGGCATCGCGTGTTATCAATATAAGTGAGGATATATATGCAGGTAAGCATGAGGGAGTCCAATGATTTGCTTCTTGTTTCAATATCTCATTTCAGTGTTATTTACAAGTTACCCTAAGCTAATTCTTATATAACTTGGTATCTATTCCGGATTTTATATTATAATGTTGGCCAAGCTCTGGGGATTTCTTTTGGGAGGATTGCTCAAGCTCTGGGGATTTCTTTTGGGGGTCATAAGAAAAGATTTTTGGATCTGATGAGTGTCATTGAAAAGGGTTAGCATCGGGTGGATGGAAATTCTGTTTCGAAACCGAAAGGGTGGAGGGAGCTGAAAAATTTGGAATGCTCCCTAAATTTTGATGTCGGAGACATTGGGTCTAACCGGGGCAAAAATAGGGCGAGCTTGCGGGTTTAGAGTTGCTTTGTAGTGGTTGGGTCTCATTTGTGGGTGTTTTGGGGTCTTCTTTTGTTGGTTTTTTCTTTTTTGGTGGTCCTTGTGTATACTTCCTGTGTACGTAGGGGCGCCTTACGCTTTTTTATTTATATAAATGCTTCTTACTTATCAAAAAAAAAAATGTTGGCCAATTTATATTATTTTCTTTACTTAAACTTGTTTAATGTAGTTTTCAAAAAAAATAAGAACTTGTTGTTTGGTGTAGTTTTCAAGAAGTAAAAAAAAAAATTACGCTTTTTGTTTAGTAGTTAATCACTTTGTTATTAAGAAGAGGAGAATGCTAAGTATGCTAGACAACCCCTAAAAGTACAAATTACATATTACACTCAAAAGTTTAAAAGATCAATAAATTCTACGAAAGTAGTGGAATGAACACTGCCTAAGGCAGATATCTAGTCATACAAAGTTCTTATGAATAAAGATTTGATTGAGAGGAATGTACGTTTGACTCCTCCAAAAGTCCACTCATTCCTTTCTCCCTTAATTATCCTACATGGAGCACAACGGAATAGACTTTCAAATTTTTCTAACTTCAAAATGATCATATTTTCCTTGTCGACCGGCAAACCAATATGGTTGTGCACCAATTCCGTTGAAGTTTAGAAACAATCCTTCCGCCTTCCTCCTCCGCCGGTGTCGGAAGAGTCGGAAAACCTCTAATTCTTCCTCCGACATAATTTTTTTGATAATTAATCAAGATATTATTAAAAGCATAAGATGCCCCCTTATATACAAGAAGTATACAAACGAAGCCATCTAAGTAGTAGGGGCAAACAGAAAAAAGAAAATCATGAAAACAAATTACTAAATGAGCAATATAAGTAGCTATCATAAGATACAATGTGTTAAAGAATAAAGATTTCAACTCCTCCGAAGTCTTCTCGCGATCCTCAAAACACCTATCATTCTTTTCCCTCCAAAGACACCACAAAAGGCACGGATGCACCATCTTTCATGTTGCAGCACTTCGAGTGTTGTCGGCATTCCACCAACAAGCAAACAAACTGACTACTCGTCTAGGCATAACCCAAGACAACCCAAATCAATTTAAGAAAACATTCCAAATGGCACAAGCAACCTTACAATGAATAAGAAAGTCTATGAATTCCTCATTCCTCTGACAGAAATATCTTTGACAAAAATCAACATAGATATTTCGTCTTAAAGAGATTTCCTCATTCAATTAAGATTTCTGGGAGAAGACTCTAAAGATTGAGAGCCGTAGGGTTGGCGATTCGGGTTGGTGCATCAGGTCGGCCAACCTGTTAGAGGTCTACCCTAACATACTCGTTAACTAAACGGGTCAAACTCTTCAGCCCTGACATGAACCATGTAAATAAGTAGGCGACATGACACGACCCATTTGATAAACAGGCCGTGTTGGATTAACCCGCCTCGCCCTGCATGACCCATTGAATAAACAGGTTGTGCTGGGTTGACCCAAACACGACCCATTTGACTCATTATTTGAAAACTAACTCAAATAAATGAATGACCCGTTTGACCTGACTCGCATAAAAAATAATAATAATATGATCTTAGTATACGGGTCACCCATGGGTTAAACGGGTTGACCTGGAACCCAAACCCAATTATACATAACCCTAACCCACTAATTTAATATTGGGTTTGTGTCAGGTTCGCAAATCATGTCAAAAATTAACAGGTCTATAAGAGAGTAGGAACTTACAAAGGTTAACAACAGTGGAGATGATGAGGGGTGATTAGTGGTACAACGGTGGACGAGATGGTAAAAGGTGTATGGAAGAAGAGAAGATTCAAGAGATTGAGCAGGCTGTGAGTACAAATGACAATGTTGGAGGGTAGGGTTTTGGAAATGACTGATGATAACTGTAACATTTTTTTAACCAGATTTAATAGTCTGGTAGGGTCGGAAATGGGGTTTTGCTTCCGACTTCCAACCCGACTCTAGTAACCGAGTTGGATTCGGAAGTCAGGTGTGCGGTTTTTTGCACACCGCTACAAACCAATGAAGAACCGACCTTGGCATCACCCATTTAACTCCAAAAAGAGAGAAGACGATGACGGAAAAAAATGATCTACTGTTTCTCAATTATCCACATGCAACACCAATCTACTCTAATTGCACGGTTGTTCAATTAAACCTCAATTGAAAAAGAACAAAGAATTAGTCCTTCACCTCTTTTTTGGTTTTTGTTGTAGTTGTTTTTTTTGTTTGGACAGGTAAGACTTTTTTCTCTTTTCCTTCATATTTATTGTGGGGAAAATACACTTTAGCCCCATGACCTACCGCCACATTTGCACTTACACCTCCAAACTTTAAAAAGTGACATCGGGGCCCCCCATACTACCAATGTGTGTCACACATAACCTCTTTTGGGTGGTCGATCCATTTGTGAGGGTAGTTCGTCCATCCCCATTTTTGGTTTTTGGGGGTGGTTTGGCCTCTCCTTTGGTATTTTTTTTTTTTTTTTAAATTCAAGTATTTATTTATTTTTTAATAATTTTCAGAACATTTAGGTAAGAAGAGTTAAAAAGTAGTCACATACAAGCAACTAATTTTCCATTCATTTTAGCACCAATTCCTAATAGAGTGTCTAATTTGACATGTGATGGTAGTATAGGGGACCCGATGTAACCTTTTATAGCTTGGATGCATAAGTGCAAATGTGGTGGTAGTCAGGGACTAAAATGTATTTTCCCCATATTTTTTAAGGAAAATATAGTTGCACCTTCAGAGTCTAGAATAGAAGCAATGACATTTGTGTCACTTATCAGTTTAATTACATTGTTTCATGCTCTATGATCCACTTTTGGTCGAGAGTTCTGTTTTCCTTTCCATGAAATTAGTTTTTTTTTTTTTTTTGTCGTTAGTTGTTTGGTTTTAAATACGTTACTACAATTGTGAGTTTCTTTTAAATTATGTATTCAGAGAAATGCATACTTTTAATTTAGTGTGTAACATATGCTTGGGGATAGATTATCTGTGGTACATGATAATTGACGAATACACTGCTCCACCTCCATGGTGCTCTGATCAGGACCCTGGGCTGCCAATTTTGTCTGCACCTTGTCCTGCCTAACCTTGTTTATCATTGAGCTTTCACTAAAGAAAATAGTCTGAAATGTGTCTTCTCCTTGCAATTTTATTTGTTTGTGTTTAGAGGTTAGTATGGTTTACTTAAGCATCCTGTTGGTTACTGATTCTATGAGATTATACATGAAGTTTTAATTTATGTTGCAGGTTTCAACTCCACATTGAGGCAGGGTAACATAACACACCATGAATATATTCAGGTTCATTCTACTCATAAATTTGTGCCTGTTTAAGTTGAACATCTTCTTTATGGTTGCTTGATAGCTGCTTCTCATGTAGGTTGGAAAAGGAAGGGATGTTGGATTAAACCAGATTGCCCTCTTTGAAGGGAAGGTGGCAGGTGGAAATGGAGAGCAAGTCCTTAGCAGGGATATTTACAGGCTTGGACAACTGTTTGATTTCTTCCGAATGCTGTCATTCTTTTTCACAACCGTTGGGTATTATGTGTGCACAATGGTACTTTTTATTGTATATTCTGTTCTTGAATCATTCTAGATAATTGGAATAACTTGTCTCTCGAATGGGCTGATGAGAATTTCCCTTTTAATGCAGATGACAGTACTCACAGTATACATATTTTTATATGGAAGAATCTACCTGGTAATCTAATAAAGTTAATTTCCCTTCCTACACCATGTTTTGTCACTGATTTCTTTAGCGTCTCCACCTGAGTCTTAGACTTCCAAATTTTATAACATGATGATTATTATATCTGTAAAATATTACTATCAAATTTCTAATCAAGCTTAGATGTAAAACTTGCTGATTGTCTACAAAATAATTTGTATAACCGGTTTGGTATAGAAGGCTGGGAGTTTTTGCTGCGTTGCTTTCAGCCTTTTTATGATTTAATTTATGTTATGTAACAAAAATCTGGGTAGTTGAGCTTTATGGTACACTTGCTAAAAGGTATAAAATTGTATTTGAACCTGTGGCCACTTGCAGTTGAATGAAAGAAAAGTCCATTTTTTGCTTAGAAATTGGACCTTGTTTGTAATTCATCAAGTAGTCTAGCATTATATGAGCTTTGGATTAATAAGTTTCAAATCTTTTTTCCTTGGATCTAGTTTGCTTTAGCCAAACAGTCGCAGGGAGTTATGTGAATGTTTTTATGATTCACTGACAATTATGTAATTCCCCCCCACCCCTCCAAAAAAAAAAAAGAGAGAGAGAAAGAAATTGGGTCATGATGCATCTAGAGGGTGTTCTTGCATTTTTTTTTTCAGGCTGCCTGGACTTGTAGTACCACCATATTCAATACTCTATCCAAATCCATTCACCCAAGAAATGTGACCTAGCCCTCGATTTTAGGGAATCATAAATGAGTATAATGTCACTTTCGATTTTATTCTTCTTGTCCTTTATCTTCTTTCCTTCAGTGTTACAAGAAATAGTACTTGCTGTCGATGCTCTTGGATAGATTTTTCTTCCTGAGCACGTCTTTCCACTAGATAACTTTTTAGTCAATCTGCTGCCAATTCCTTCAGGCTTTCTCTGGACTTGATGAAGCAATCTCAAAGGAAGCAAAATTGTCGGGTAACACAGCACTAAATGCAGCTTTGAATGCTCAGTTCTTGGTTCAGATTGGAATTTTTACCGCGGTTCCGATGATAATGGGTTTTATACTTGAAATGGGATTGCTGAAGGTTAGTTTATATATTTCTTATCAGTGTAAAGCTTGGTACTTGGCATAATATAATGACATGGCCTCCTGTATTGTATATAGTGTGGAACTTTTTAGGCTTTAACAGGCTATATATCCATGATAAGTCTGTTTTGTCTTCTTTTTTAGGATGTCCTATTAATATGATTTTCTTGTTCTTTTTAAATGTTTTTCCATTGCGCATAAACTTTTGTAGTGCTAATCATTTAGTCTTACCTAAATATTTGCAGGCTGTTTTCAGTTTTATTACAATGCAACTTCAGTTGTGTTCTGTCTTCTTCACATTTTCATTAGGAACAAGAACTCATTATTTTGGACGTACCATCCTCCATGGAGGTGCAAAAGTATGTCAACATATTTTTCTGATTTTCCTGTTTTTTTTAATGGTTTATTTGTTTGGCAATTGAAAGATTGATTTACATTGTTCATTTTCCTCAACAGTACCGAGCAACTGGTAGAGGCTTTGTTGTCCAGCACATCAAGTTTGCTGAAAATTACAGGCTTTATTCAAGAAGTCATTTCATCAAAGCGTGAGTGATATTTGCTAACGAAGGACAGCTGATTTTTCTTTATGGGAAAGGGGGTGGGGATTGATGTTATTCATTTGGATCAATTTAAGGGTTTTTTTTTTTTTTCCTTCTCAAACTTATGAAGCTGATTTGTTGCAGGCTTGAGGTGGCACTGCTTCTTATATGTTATATTGCTTATGGGTACACAGATGGAGGTGCTGTTTCATTTGTTTTGCTAACTATAAGCAGTTGGTTCCTTGTCATTTCGTGGCTCTTTGCTCCTTATATCTTCAATCCGTCTGGTTTTGAGTGGCAAAAGTGAGTTCTTAGCTTTTTATGTACTTCCTGGAAATTCTTCTTTTCTTTTGTGGCATTTAAGTCCCTGCTTTTACGTTTTATATAATTTTGTAATAATCATACTGGTTTGTCATTCTTATAATCTAATCTTACTTTCCAATGCACAGGACTGTGGAGGATTTTGATGATTGGACTAGTTGGCTTCTGTATAAAGGTGGAGTAGGTGTGAAGGGAGAAAATAGCTGGGAATCTTGGTGGGATGAAGAACAGGTTTATAACTAATACAAATATTTTCTTGTCTTTTTTATAACTATTGCAATAGAGAAAGTCAGTTCCACTCCATCTCTTGATGAGAGGACAATATGATTATTGCTTTAATAATTATTTTTTTAACAAATATGTTTCATTATTTAGCAAACTTGTTATAACAATATGATGATAAGCAGACTAAATTTAAAAATAAAAAATTTTGCGTTTTCTTCCCATGTGGTAGAGCTTTATCAGTTCTAACTCTTTGTGGTTTGGATTGGGAATTGAGGTGGGGGGTTTGGGTGGGGGCAGCCATAGAGCCAGACTCTTTTCTGTAAAACTTTGTATGATGATAAAGGAGATAAATATTTGCCATGTGGTAGAGCTTTATCAGTTCTAACTTTCTGTTTTCTTTGTTCCTTTTGTGTGTTTGGATTGGGATTGAGGTGGGAGGTTGGGTGGGGCAGCCATAAGAGCCAGACTCTTTTCTGTAAAACTTTGTATGATGATAAAGGAGATAAATATTTGCCATGTGGTAGAGCTTTATCAGTTCTAACTTTCGTTTTCTTTGTTTTTTCTGTGGTTTGGATTGGGAATTGAGGTGGGGGGGGTTTGGGTGGGGGCAGCCATAGAGCTATCTTTTCTGTACAACTTTGTATGATGATAAAGGAGATAAATATTTGCTCTGAGCCATTTCCTCTGCCTGTTTGTTCTTTTCAACTCTGAGGAATACAGATTTTTTTCTTAGCTTAGATATGTGGGAAGTATTGTTCGAATTACATGCCATCCATGCTTTTAGTATGTATGAATTATTATGCTATCCAATGGTCCTATGGACTTGTTTTACACTGGATTGGACATTTTTCTGAGTAGCTCACTGCTTTTCTGGTTTGTTTCTTGTGGTGACTCTCATGCAGATGCATATACAAACATTGAGAGGTCGTATATTGGAAACAATTTTGAGTTTGAGGTTCTTCATATTCCAATATGGCATCGTATACAAACTACATATTACAGGAAAGAATACATCACTTGCGGTACGCTTCTTGTCCTTTATTCTGCATGCATAGCTCAGATATCCTCTGTTTGTTATCCATAAATAAATTGAGCATACTCATAAATCTCCTCGCTTCGGAAGTGTTACTTATTTTCTAATTCTGTAGACAGGTGATGACTAATAAGCAGTTGCCTAAGTTCTCCCATCCATATAAGTAGGAAATTCTGTTTAGGATACATATTTTGTTTTGCCAGTTCCCTACAGCATCTACTAACATAATTTTTAGTTGAAATTGCAATTGAAAGTCTATAATAATGGGCATGTTATTATATGTGGCACATCACAATTACTGATCTGACACTTGAAACCCTTGAGAGATTTTTGCAAAACAAAAGAAAGAAACGAGTAGAACTATTGTGGCATGTTATTGGCAGAAGTCTATTAAATAAGATTTAGGAATTATGTTAATGTGTTCCCCATCTCAATGGTGATCTCAGATATGAGTGTTTATTACCAAAGCGAGGAAACAGGGAAGCTTCTTGAAGTTGATTGAGATAAACAAGGTTTACAATCAAAATGTCATGAGGAGCTTGTTTCTTTGTTGTACCAAGGTTCCGCCCCTCCACTTATCAAAAAAAAAGAAAAAAGAAGAAAAAGCTCGTGTATGTGTTGATCCTATAGTAATAGGCTTAATATGAGAATCTTGCGGCAAACTACTGCTAAATGCTTTCTTTAAAGGTTAACAATTCATGCTCAACTGACTATATAACTATCTATATATTTGCAGACAATTTTGGCTTTAGTTATTTTCTACCAATAAATAAAACATAAATAATAAAGGAAGAAATGAAGAAAGATAGTTGCATATGCTTGTACAGATATCACATTCTGCTCTACTGACTCTAGTTTTACTAAAAGATTAAATGCTCTTGATCTTAACAATTGCTTTTGTTCTCTAGCTTTATGGCTTCTCCTGGGCCGTACTGGTTGGCATTGTCATGATATTCAAGGTTTGTCTGGCTTCTTGCTTAAATTATTTTCCCTATCCATCTTGGCTTGCTTATTTTGCTTTGAATCTAATATTGTTTGTATCAATTTCTATTGTCCGGCAGGTCTTTACCTACAGCCCCAAAAGATCAACCCACTTCCATTTAATGATGCGATTTATACAGGGAGTCACATCCTTGGGACTTGTTGCAGCCCTCGCCCTCATTATTGTGTTTACTAGTCTGTCAATAGCAGACCTGTTTGCAAGCATCCTTGCATATATTCCCACTGGATGGGCCATACTATGTGTAAGTTTTCAGAATACAAGTTCTAATCAAATTTCACGAACACAAAATAATGTACTATTTTGACAGTGGCTAATTAGGCAAAACCATTATACCTTTTTGCGAGCAAAGTAATTAAAAATTTAGGATATAGCTGAACACGCATTCTATAAACGATCTGATGGCCAGTGTAGCTGAATATAGCATTATTGGTCCAGCTATGACTTGTGATTTACTACTGACACCAAATGATGGGTTAAGTTGTTCTTAACTTGTCACGTATTTTCAAATACAGAAAGTAATGCAAGCAGTTTAGGGTACTTTCCATAGATCAAATGTCATGACCAGAAAACTAAATGGTAGTGTCTTTGAGACTCCTCGGTTGCCTTGTATTTGTAAGCCATTGAACTGCATCCATAACAATGTTTTCTGGATGCATGGACTCTTGTGGCTTTTAACAGGGTGAACTGCTTTTTTATATATATATATATAAGAAAAGAAAATCCAATCTTATTAGAAGGCATAAAGGGGCGTAACCCAAGTACACAGGCAACTGCTTATTTGTATTTATTCCTGACCGTGTTTTTAGTGATGATGTTGATGTTTGATGACATTTGTTTGATTCTTGTTGGTTGTTGTGCTGAAACAGCTGGCAATCACTTGGAAGAAGGTAGTGAGGAGTTTGGGGCTTTGGGAATCGGTGCGTGAATTTGCTAGGATGTATGATGCTGGGATGGGTATGCTTATTTTTGTCCCAATTGCAGTGTTATCGTGGTTTCCATTCATTTCCACCTTCCAGTCTCGCCTTCTCTTTAACCAAGCATTTAGCCGTGGGCTGGAGATCTCCATCATTCTTGCTGGAAACAAAGCTAATGTCGAAAGTTTGTGATAATTTTGTATATTTGAGATGACAATGACCCTTCGTATATTTCTGACTCGCTCGGATCCGAAATTATTGTGTGTCCATGGTTGTAAAAAATCTAGAGCCTGTGGTTGGTGAGTTATTTTTGAGTTCACTCTTTGTAATTTAAGGATGTAACATCACTGAGCTTTAGGGTTTCTCTTTTAAATTTTTAGGGATGTTGTTGAGCTCTCTCTCTCTCTCATGCCACTTTGATTGAGAACTTAAATAACACATTTACATTAATAGTTGTTATTGATTAGCAAGCAGTCCTGAAATATTCTTCTTGGACCCCTTAATTAAATTTTCAGAATTACTCTATTGCTTTTACAAATTCACTAACAATGGCTTCTTCTTTTTTCTCTTCTATTTTGTTTTTCTTCATTTTTATTTTTAATCATATACTCAATAGGCTTTTGTATCCGACTGCATTTGAATGAACAATGAAGTTTTCTGATTGTATTAATAATATACGATATTTCAGTTGGCTTTCTAGCCTGTTCCTAGTCTAAGGTTTTTTCTTTTATGAGTAATACAAGACAAACAAAAACTTAAAAAACTCATGACCTACCATCACATTTTCATTTACGCTTTCAAATTTTAAAATGTGACATAGGGCCTCCCATATTACCACCGTGTCAAATTAGACACTTTCTTGGTACTTTGTCTTTAAAATAGACGAAAAAGAGGTAATGTGCACCACTTTTGTGTTTTCCTCTCCAGATTGCCCTTTCTTTTAATAAATAAAATAGACGAAAAAGACCTAATTGACTGATTCTACAATTACAATGAAGATATAGTCAAAAGACTTTCAATGATGATTCTCTTGTGAAAAAGTGAGGGAAAAATATAAAAAAGCTCCCCATACTGACAGCCTAATTTGAATGAGCCCCTTGAAATGATAAATGGGCTATTTCGACCCAACAAACTACCAAAATGGTATAAAAAAGCCCATTTTTAAGACTTTTTCCTAAAAATACCCTTAGTTTTCAATAAAATAATAATAACTTTTAACTTTTTTTTTTTTTTTTTTCGGTGACACCAGAGCCTTTGGCGACGAGCTCATGAGGCGGCAACATCTGTTCGTCGCCTCCGTCGTACACATCAACGAGCATCCGTTCCTCCTCTTCGCCATAGCCTCTGAAAGCATCGGCACCTTCATCGGCGCCGACTGGTTCCGGCACTGTATGAGCTGCGGGCACTCCCTCTCCGGCGTTCGGAACATCGGGACCGCTTTCGACGACAATGACATGAACGATATCGAAGGTTTTTGGTACAGAAACAGCCGGTAGCCATCGGCCTCGGAAAGTGCGGCGAGAATACCGAAGGCCATTTCCTGCTGAAAATCCAACCGTCGATGGTGGTGGCGATGGTCATCGTAGTGGCTGGGTTTGGCAAAATCAGTGGTCCATAAGAACTCGGCTTCGTTGAGCTCGTCTCCTCCAGCCACAGTGGATGCGTCTGTGGAGGAGGGTGGTGAGAAGGAGAAAATGCTGAGGAAACGGTTGGAGGAGGGTGACCGGCGGTGACGGTAGCCAGTGGATTCCATTCTAATACGGGGTTTGAGAATATTATTATTGGGAAAAAAAAAAAAGTTAAAAGTCTATTATTATTTTATTGAAAACTAAGGGTATTTTAAGAAAAAAAAAATTTGAAAATGAGCTTTTTTATACCATTTTGGTAGTTTGTTGGGTCAGAATAGCCCACTTGTCATTTCAGGGGGCTCATTCAAATTAGGCTGTCAGTATGAGGGGCTTTTTTATATTTTTCCCAAAAAGTAAATATCAAGATTGTCTCTGGTAAAACAATAACTAGAATTCTTCCTCAATTTTACAATCTTGACCGTATATTTTTGCACCCAAATTCTCCATTAAAGCTTGGGAGTCCGTTTAATATACCTATTGTTCTCTCTAGTTGAGTTAGATAATGCAACATGAATAGGAGGGCCTACATGATGCAATGAGAAGATAAACCCATAGTGGGACCTTCAACTCCAACAAAAGAGCCGAAAACATTCGATAGAAATTAAAAATTGAAAATTAAGAAAAATTAAATAGAAAATTGCATTTTGATAGATCCAAAGAGCTCCGAGGGCATTTTCGGCATTGCAGGTATCAAGCCTGCTCAGCCCCTTTTAAAACAACCCCCACTCTCTGTTTGTCATATATAATATAAAATTACAAATCCTTGGTACTGTGAATCCTAAAAGCTAGGGCCTCCAATGCAAAAAACAAATTTACAGAGACTGCTGAAGAGTGGCATCACTTCCACTACTTCCACTACTTCCACTCCCAGCCACTCCAGCATCATCTATAGTTGCAGAGTTGCCATAGGAAGGAAGCTGATCAACTCCAGTCATAGGTGAAGAAGCTGGGATAATCGGATGGTTATATCTACAAGCCGGCCCGTACTTGCAAATGCCATAGCGACTGTAATGTGAACAGATAGTCTGCTCCTGGAAACAAAATCATGAGAGGAACTAATCAGGCATGGAAAGTATGTGAGAAACTTGTGAGAAACTTTCCAGAAGGAACGACTACTGATAAGTTTAAGTAAAATAATAAAAACAAAAATGTAATTGCAGAAATCAGCTCCGTGAACCAACGGTGTAAGACCCAGATCCACAGGTTCCTATCAGTGTGCGAAACATGGAATCACTTTTGGTCCAATCATAGCATCACCGGTCAACGCTGTTAAAGCTATCGGCAACATGGCATTGGACCCTCAGAAGAAACGACTACTGAAAATGATATGGGAAACTTCTTATTGTTTTTTTTTTTGAAAAAAATCATAGAATCTTTTAACAATGGTCTATGTATTGGTTTTGGCACAGAACAAAGAAAAAAAAAAGATTGAAACCACTTCCCAAGTTTTTACATTTGTGAGCACAGCCCAGAAGAAAACTTACAGGTCTCAAAGGAAGGCCCATGTTGCTGAGAATACATGGAAGTGACCTTGCAGTCCGATCCTTGGGGTGGTGATATTTGCAATTAGATTTAAACTTACAATCCCCAGTTTTTAAGAAATAACTGCACTCAGGTTGGCCAGGTCGTTCTGGATATTCATCTACCTGAACCTGCTGCTGATGATGTGAAAAGACATTGGTTTCAGTTGCTGCTGGGCTCATGACATATGGGGCAGACGGATGCATACTCCTTTCTGATGGATATACAGGAACCTTAACAATTGACAAACAAAAAAATTAATGGGCAACCGGTGGTTAGCAAATCTGATCAACTCCTTTCTTTCTGATCAATTACATAGCAAACAAAAAAGGTGATGGGAAATGGGAAAAGCAATATGTAGACTGTAACCAAGCCATGAGGCACAAAGAATAAACCAGGCATAAATAGATAAAAACAGTGTTGCATGTGTTCCCAGGGGTGAAGAAAGTGCAGGACTGGGAACAGCAGTAAATATACCGATCTTTTGAAAACAGAACAGCAAAAAATGCAGTTTATTATTTTTCCTCATCGAGCTTTAGCATTCTTGAATAACAAAGGCATTTAAACCCCTGATAAATTCCTTATTTTCTTATTTTATCCCTTCCAGCCACCAGAATGCTACCCCCCGTCAACCCCAAGTTCAACCACTAATTTCAAGGATCACACTGAGGAAAAAAATATGGCATTGTATAAAAAAATGTAAATACCCTCCATGTCTGAGCTCACTTTTCATGATTGTGACTTGTGAGATGCCCAAAGGGCATGGTTTCAATAGAGAACTGGTGTTGAGTCACTAGAGGAATTTGCCCAATGAATATGTTTGACTGCTCTGTGTCATACATATCACCCATATGCATTATTATTTAAACACTTCGTTTTCTTTCTTCTTTTTTTTTTGATAAGTAAGCAAATTATCATTAAAAGAATTAAGCAAATTATCATTAAAAGAATTATTTAGACACTTCTGTTTCTTGTGCAACCTTCTTTAAAAAAAGAAAAAGAACTATTTCTCAATTATTATCTGAACCAACAGCCTGTAATCAGGTTACTTTACTTGACTTAACAAATAGGGATGGTAAGCTACTAGTTTTATGCAGATACATCATCTATAAAACAAATTACTAGTACTCCTGTCCAAGAACCAGGATGTCACATAAAATTTACCAGGAAAACAAAAACTTCTTGCCAGGTAAAAGTGATGATAATTACTCAGAATAAAGTACCTGATACCCATTCCATTCCGAATTTTGGGGAGGAACCACAGGTGAAGGTGGAAGCACCATTGGCACAAAGGGAGCAGTTTCATTCAATGTATGTGAAGGCCAAGATGCAATAGATGATGGGGAAGCACCTAATGAAACAGATCCACCATTACCATATCCTGAAGGGGTGTCACTCCCTCCCACAACTGTAGGGTCGGGATGATTAAACCTGCAGTTTGCTCCATACTTGCAGGAGCCAGTACGCATGTAATAGGGGCACTCTTTCTCTCCCTGTGATGAAATTAAAACGTTATTGATTTATCATAATAATTGCTATGACAAACCATGGAAAGAGACCAAAGATAATCTTTATAGAATTTTGAGCTAGAGAAATGAGTATAGAGATATCATATAACATGGATATACAAAGATTTGTCAAGACTTTACAATTAAGACATAGAAGTAATACCAGTCGGATTGGCAAGCCCAGAAAGTTAAGCTCTAGAAGTGTGGTTCCTGAAGTTTTGCCTCTTGTGTGATTGTATCTACAATCTTTTCCATACTTACACCCCCCTGACCTCAAGTAATACTGAAAAAGCTCAAGATAAGAATTATAAGACCACAACTACTATTGTTAGTGCATCATGCACATTACACGCAGTTAAACAAATGGTGGACAAGGAGAATAAATGTAAAAAAGTCGCATAAAACATATTTGTAGGATGTGTTACTCTTTCAAAATGGAGTAAGCACTTTCACAACAAATCCAATAGTAATTGGCTAAATAGTCACTTCAAATTTATTATCTCCCACAACATGATATAAACAACTAACACGTACAACACAACACACAGTGACAAAGATTGTTGACCCATGGTTAGTTAATTGTGCATGGCTTATTTAGATGACCAGACCTGTATCCAAATGGATGGGAGGTCTTTCTTACAGAAACTATAATTACTGCTTTCCCTTTTCTTTTTTAGGTTTTAGTAAGTGCAGAATCTTTATTAAGTTCTCACCAAGTTGTAAAGATAAATATGATATTCATGTATTGTTAGAAAAAAGATTAAAGAATCACCAAGCCAAACCCAGGTGTCAGACTTTTGCCAATCTAGTGGGCTCCCCTGATGCATGGCTCGGGAGGAGAGGTGGGGGGGTGGGGGCAACTGTTTACGGAATACATTGGGGGCGTTTGGCAAACATTTTTCCGCCCTATTCTTTTTTTTACTGTGCACATCAGTGATGTGCACAGTGACCGGTCTCAGAAGCTGTCTGATTGATTTTTAGGTTACTTTTTTTGGTTGCCTTTTGCCGAAAATACCCCTCTTAATGGGGAGCCAAAAACCCATTTTTGCCAAAAATGTAACTTGTCTGATGGGTATTTTCGGTAAGTTGCATTTTATTTGTTCAATACTTCCTGGGAAAGCCAAAAACCATCATACATTACTGTGCACCGTAAGTACGGTACACAGTACAAAATTTGGAAAATTTGATGGAGGTGTTTGACAAACACCCCCATTACCTCCACTACTTTTCTTACAACACTTTCCTCGCAACAGCACAATGCTACTGAATGAAGAATTTTAAGCAATAGAGCTAATTGAGAAAATTGATGAAAGTTCATCATACATATTCAGGTAATTAAATAATCTACATGAGAGATAGATGAAACTACCGCTAGTTAGCAATGGTCAATGCTCCTAATATTGATATATTACATCCATATGAGCTACGAACAAGCAGTAAAACTGATATTCTAATCAGAAGTTTCAAGGGGTTTCATTAAAAGAGGGATGTATCCTCATGACGGCAAAGGACTTTAATTATCAAGAACTTGGAAATCTTCTATACTGGACTGCCCTTGGGTGTTAGATCAAATAGTAAAGACTGAGGTGCAGTAGGTGTAGGTTTTCAAATTTCCTACTGTGGAATGTAAACATACTATAAAACCCAAACTACAGGTGTGGCATGAATTTAAAACTTTGACCCATCACAATGCTACAGATATGCTAAGATCTTGACTCTAGACACACATCAGCAACATCATCGACATCAAGGGTTCACAAATAAAATTTCACACCCAATTAGTGTTTCCAAAAGTACGAATTGAACCCAAAGACCCACCACTCCCTTTATAGATGCCTTAAGTCTTTAGTCACTACGCTAGGACCCCATGGACAATGCCCAAATTAATTGAACCAGGCATGAATTCGAACTATCTAGAGTCAGGTGCAATATTCATGAATAAAAGTTAGATGTCCATCAATCGGCTCTATCTTAGGCCCTATAATCAATGCATACATATCCAAAAACAATTCTAGAAAATTCATGAAAGATGCCATGCATGTTAATTAATTCCTGTTAAAACCATAGCTTGCAAATTTGTTTGTTGAAGACAATAACAACAATAATAAGAACCTTGCACTCTGTCTGGCCCGGCCTCTCTGTGGAATCTTCCCTTTCCTTCACCTTCTCCTTAACAGCCTTCAAATCGATAAAATTAAAACACCGAAGGACAAAAAAGTTAGCATGACAGAAAAATTCCAATCATACAAGGCCAACAAATTGACGCTTGAAAGCAAAACACCCAAAGCCCCGACTGCCAATTAATTTTGACAGATAGGTTCGCCACCCATTAGAAAGAAAAAATAAAAACACTCATCTATTAATGAAATATAACTAAAGTAGGAAAAATCGGACTCCCTAAAAGGAAAAAAAAAATACATAAATACTTTTCAGAAACTATTTCCCATCAAAACAAACAAAGCTATAAAACCCAACCAACCACAATCCATCATATCCCAACAACACCACCACTTAACCCTCACTGCAAAGTACTATTTTCCTCTCAAATACTAATCTCCAAACCCAGTACATTCCTCCCACAAAATCTCCACGAGCAGACTTTTACAAATCCACAACACACACTCAGCGTCTCCTTTTCTGATACAATAATCTAGCGAAATACATGCATGTATATACACGAGTTAACGTACAAAAAAAAAAAAAACACGCGCACACGCATAATCATACATACAAATACCTGGTTTTTCCTTCTAACAGGGTGATTGAACTTGCAATTGGATGCGAACTTGCACGTCCCAGTCTTGAGATAAAAGGAGCAATCTTCGGCCTCAGGCCGCACTGGGTACTGATACTGATGCCTCTTGGTATTGGCACTACCATTATCATTTCTCTCACCACTTTCCTCCACCTCCACCTCCACCTCCGGGACACTTAGGCTCGAAACAACCTCCACCACCACCACCTTCTCAATCTCATTCTCAATCTCATTCCCATTCACATTCATATTCTCCAATCGTCCCATCCGGTCTCGCCGCCCTTCCCTTCTTCCCAATTCGAATCCCCCTTCCCTTTCTCAACACATTGTTCTCGTTCAACCTCTTTCAAATCCCAGTTCCCATCTTTCTCACCCTCTTCCTTCGAGACAGGTTCCGATTCCCCTTTCAAATCCAGCTTCTGAAGCTCGTCGTGGAGGGCCGGAGTGTGATCCTCTGCCGTACGATTGGGATCATCAGACGGAGCATGATCGAGATCGGAATTAGGGGATTTTGAAGGCGAAAACTCTAATTCCGAGCCTTCGTTGTTGGGATTTGGGACGCAGATTGATTCAGAAACCTCCATTCTCCCTCCACATTTCAAACCCTAATTTCTCAGAGAAAAGGGGAAGAACGAGCGTTAGAGAAATAAATGATATGTGCGAAAACCCGAAAAGGGAAAATCTTGTTGGTGGTGTATATATGGTAATTGGTACACACGGGATAGCGTATATACGTGGCTGCTGAATAAATGTTTAAAGCTTTATTTTACTATTTTTATTATTATTTTATTATTATTATTTGTAATTACTATTATTTGAATTATTACTAATTTAATTTTGGTGAAATTGACCGGTCTAATTTGAGGGAATCTCAATCTCTTGGCAAATATCAAAAATTAGACAAGCTAGCTAAATTGAAGCATGCAAGAACCAAGATAGCATTAGACAACAAAAAAAAATCTTAACAATCCTAACATGTTTCTTGTCCAGTAACAAGGAATCCTAAACAATTCAAACCAAACCAAGATAGTAGACAAAATCGTAATAATCCAACATGTTTTCTTTTCTAGTAACAAGGAATCCTAACAATTCAACCACTCAACCTTGGGCTTCCGCTCGATTGGCAGATGAACTCCTTTTAAGTCTTTTTTTTTTTTGTAAGTATCTTCTCAAAAAGTTTATTTCAGTATCAATTATAGGTAAATATATTTTGCTCTTCAAACCAACGTAATTTTGATTAGCCCTTCAAAATGACAGCTCATACAAATGAATACATCAAACTAACTAATCTTTATAAAGTAGCCTCTTCCGTGAGAGTTGACCGTCATATTGGATGGAAATCAACTTTGACTTTATCTTCAAAAATACCATTACTTTGACTAATAAAAATTAATTTACCCTTTGAAAATATAAGTTTGACCAATATCTACAACAAAAGTTTTTTTTTTGTTACTTTTATTATAATAAAAATTAAAAAAATCTAAAATAAATCTTTGATTCAAAGTGCCAATTTGAATAATGCCTTAAGTTTTTTATTTTTTCAGTTTTAATTGTATAAGTTTTTAGTGAATGTGAAAGGGGTCATTCTATTGAATTTTTTTTTTAAAAAAAAAAATATATATATATATATATATATATATTAAAAAAAAAAGTTAAGAATAGTTGAACCACCTCCTTTCAAAACTACCATTATTTTGACAATTGAAAAATCAAAATTTTCTTTTATATTTATTAATCAATAAAAAAGCTTAATTTTTATTTTATTTAAAATTAATTTAAAAAAAAAAAGTGGGAAAGGGGTGGTTCAGCCACCTCTGAGCCACCATGGGGGGTGGCCGGTAGCCACCCCCAACCACCATGGAGGTGGTCGCAACCACCCCCAATGGGTTGAGCCAACCCCAGTTGGTTGGGGGTGGCTCGATGGCCACCCCCACCTAGATCTTGGTTGGTTGAATCACCCCATGGTGGTTCATCCACCCTTTTGAAGATTTTTTTATTTTTTTTTTAATTATTTGAATTTTAAATATTTTTAAAATTTTATTATTAATTTTTTTTTATTTTGAATAAATTAGGGGCATTATTGGAAGAATGTGATGAAAGTGGTCATATGATGCACACGTGCCTACTATTCCGTCCAAACAGACGGCTCAAGTGGATAGAGTGAGCTACTTTATAAGGATTAAGTAATTTGATATATCTATGTGTATGAACTGTTATTTTGGAGGGCTAATCAAAATCAACTGTTAATTTGGAATGTCAAAATATATTTAACATCAATTATCTTACTCATAATCTTGTCAAATGGGCTATACCTATTAGTCACAATGAAAGCATTCTCATTTTGTCCTTCTCCTTTATTATTGTCTCAATTAGTGATTTGAATCCCTTTTTTAAATTTTATTTTTTAAAAAAAAATCTCAAACCTTCTCATTGAGTACAAGATCGTTTGTTTGTTTGTTTTTTTTTTTTTTTTAAATTGATTAAGGAAAGGAGTTACAAGTGAGGATCTTTTCTACTCTTGATCCGAAAGGAAGAGAGAATGAGAAATCCCAAGGAAAAACAAAACACCGAAAAAGGGGTGGGCTCCCTAATAATAGACCCAAAATGAAAACAACAGTGCTGAATTACAAACAAACAGTAAGGAATGGGATAGACAAGTGTTCCGGTCTTCTCAATTTGGTCGCATATAGCGGTAACAGAAACAAAAGGGGAACAGATTAAGGCGAACTTATCTGAACCCCCACTTGGAAACAGCAACAACCCCAAAGAGGCTGAAGTGGTAAAAGCACTGTTAGAATCCGATTTAAAGATTGTAGGAAAGAGAGGCACCATAGATCTAATTACAAAAGTATCCACTAAGCTAATATACCACTGCAAAATAGGGAGACGGTAACAAAAAACAAACAACATGAAAACAAGAAAAAATATAGAAAAGTAACAAAAAGTCTGGTAAACAGCAGCTCCAGCGGAGACTTGGTGATCGGCGAAGCACGCTGACGGGTGCGTGAGGTCTACGCACCCACGAGTGAGATCCACTTGCGAGCGCATGAGATCCACGCGCCGGTGCGTGGGTGTCGAAAAAAGAAGTGGTTGGTGGCGGATGAAGCGGAGGACGCCGGTGAGCACAATGGACTGATGCGTGGCAGGTAGGGTCTAACGGAGAAAAGTATATCTAACTTTGAAAAAAGCAATCTGAGAACCTTAACAGATCCGGCTTGCCACGCGGTGGATGGCGTGGAGGAGAGGGTGGACGGCACGGTAGTCCGTGCTCTTCGGATGGTGGAGGAAGAGAGCTGCTGAAACGGAAAAAACACCAACAACCAACACAAAGAGGAACAAAAAGGGGAAAAAAAGAAGAAGAGAAAGAGAAGGGAGGAGGGAGAGATGAGAAGTCATCCCTCCTCCTTTAAAGGCAACAGTTGGATCGAAGAACCTCACCAAGGAAGTGGATAAGCCTTGACTCTCTTAAAGAAAAGAGGAGTCTCTCTCTCTAAAAGAGAGAGCGTATATGAGTACAGGCAGTGACGGAGGGAGGGGGGGACCGGTAGGGGCCCTGGCCCCCTCCCAACAAAAAAAAAAAAATCAAGCTTAATTTTTATTTTTATAAGCTAATTTTGTATTTTTTTACCTTTTGGCCCATACCCAATTTTTTTTTTGGCCTTATCTTATAATTTTTTTTTTTTAATTTTGGCTCATACCCATATTATCTCCCAGCTCCGTCCCTGTACAGGATAGTTGGGTAAATCTAAAATCCACAAATCGACCAACAACATTGTGTTGTATTAGAGCATTAGCAGCAGCTTCCCTTAAACTCCATTCCCTTCCCTAGTGTAGGGAAAACTGTTAAAAAAACACAAAAAAAATTCTTGCAGTAGCTTCCCTAAGTGTTCTCTAAACTATAGAAACACCTTTTGGTTCCCTTCATCTAGGGAACCAAAAGTGGTTCCCTTAACATTATTAAAATATAAAAAACTTTCTCTCTCCTTTACCATTTGTTTAAAACAATATTTAAATGATTTCTCTTTCATTTCTCTTTTTTCTAGCATTTAATTTAAATAATATTTAATTCATGTAGGGAAAGATGAAGGGAAGCTGCTGTGGAGTGCATTTAACTAGGGAACTAAAAAATGGTTTTGTTCCCTACATTAAAGAAAAGCTTAAGGAAAGCTGCTGCTAATGCTGTAAGCCCAAACATTTAAGGCCTTTGAGATTGTGTCGTATTGGGTAAGCCCAAAAAAAATCCTCAACCTCTCATTGAGTGCAGTCTATGTCTCATCAAAACGTCCCTACCTCTAGAGCAACCCGTGCAAGTTGTGCATAATCATACTTTATTCACATACTCCCAAATGTCTTATAACAAAGTTGGTTTGTGGATTAATTCAAACATGAAAAAATGATTATTGTATATACTCCATTACCGAGGGATCGGGATTCCATCCAATCCCTCGCCTAAAGCGTAGGGAATTGTAGGGAGCAATGAAAAGCCTCCTATGGACCCCTGTCCGAAAATGAAAAGGCAAGAAGAATGGTCAGAATGTTACAATCTTATGTCCTCTATGGCTTAAATACAATTGTTACAATTGGCAGAATGATATAAGTTTTTGGTACCCTCCCCTTTACATGCCGGTCTTCAAGAATGCGTTATATCTAAAATTTGAGCAGTGATATACATCAGCTTGGGCTGAATGAACAGTGATTCAGCCTAGGCTGTATGGGATTAAAAAAAAAAAAAATTTAATAATGAGGCCCACAAAAACACAAAAAAAGGCATGGACTGAATGACTATTCATTCAGCCCAGACTGATGTCTATAATTACTCCTGAAATTTATATTATTTGGTATCAACTCCAAGCACCACTTACTGGTTCAAATTACAAGAATGCGTTATATCTTAAATTTATATTATTTGGTATCAAATCCAACACCACTTACTGGTTCAAATTACAGAATGAGTGACCTATAGAATAAAGTGGACTACCGTGAATACTTGCCGCGAAACATGGCGGTATGGTAGCATGTTTTGATACTAAATGTCTCATATGATTTTGGTATAATCTAACTCATCTATATATAAGCTCTTGAATATCTTCTCCTTAAAGCCAATTTTTAAAGATGAATTCTGCACAAAGTTTATACGACATAAATCCCCAATTGTAAGAAAACCGATCTATCTCGAGAGCATAACAAAGAATGAGCATGGTACTATTCATATTCTGCCAACACATCAGCAGAGCCTAGGAAGCTAATTGCCAGGAAGGATGACCATGGAAGGGGTACGTGGTACGGTTGCAGTCCTGAAAGGTTTACCTTCCTATGTTTCTGTCCTTGCGCAGGACTACTAAATCTCTCTTGATCGTAAAGGTGAAGAAATGAATCTACCAAATCAGACCATTCTTTTTCAACACAGTTGATTATTTTATGTTGTTATGGTTAGCAGGATTAGCATGCGAGATTCATTGGATAAGAATGTTGAACATCCAAGCAATTGCTCTGGTGGCAGTAAAAACTAGGTCCAATGAAGACCCCAGGCATGCAGAATTAACAGTTGCTCTGAATGGCAATTGCAGAGAAAACCTAACCCTATGTTGAAACCTAGCCCTAACCCTGTCAATTGAACAACATATTAACTAGCAATGAAAAATTACATTCCTCTTCCATTAAAATTATCCCCTTCCCTTCTTTGCTGAATGACCAGTCTTCCGCTTGTGGCGACTGAAATCTGACACAAACCGGAATGTCTGCCCACAACCTGGCTCAGCACAGACATAAGGACGAGCACCTGTGTGAACCCTAATGTGTTCAGTTCGAGCCCATGCCCACTTGAATGTCATCTTGCAGCCCTTCCAAGGGCACTTAAGAGGACGGTCATCCAGATGAACTCGCCGATGCTGCACCAGATATTTATGCGAGAAGAACTTTTTCCCACAGCCCTTGACTGGACAGACGTTTCTTTTATGCAAGGCAAGCTCCTGTTTTGAGCCAAAACTCATGGTGCAGCCCTCAACATCACACAGGAATTCTACTTCCTCGTCTGCCACTTTTGGATCATAGTGTCCAGCTGAAGGCTTCACAGCAGAAGCATTCTTCTTAACTTTTTTCCTACTAGTTTGCTGCTTCTCTCTAGGTTTGGCTTCAGACTCTTTCAGGGGCTTTGGGGTTCTCTTCCTAAGGCGTGTGCTAGGTCCACCTTCCAGATCCTCTTCGACATATAAACCAAACCGGCTAGCATTCTGTTCAGATTGATTATTCCGAAGCCGAAGAGTTTGTTGTTTAAGTTGTTGAGGGGTCTCTTTTCTCATAACCCGACGGGTCACCTGTTTTGTAGCCTGAGAAGTCCTGGGTTTCACATGCTGAGGGGTCTCTTTCTTCATTTGCTGACTGGTCTCTGGTTTCATTTGCTTGCTTCGAAGAACCCTCCTATGCTGATGATGAGAATTATCATCCAGTGAAATATTCGAAACTGCATCTTCTCTCTCAATGCCTTTGGCTTGCTTGATTTTAGGAAGCCTCCGGTGCTGCTGATGTGAATTATCCCCGAGGGAATCATCTGAAACTGCATCTTCTCTCTCAATGCCTTTGGCTTGCTTGATTTTAGGAAGCCTCCAGTGCTGCTGATGTGAATTATCCCCAAGGGAATCATCTGAAACTGCATCTTCTCTCTCAATGCCTTTGGCTTGCTTGATTTTAGGAAGCCTCCGGTGCTGCTGATGTGAATTATCCCTAAGGGAATCATCTGAAACTGCATCTTCTCTCTCAATGCATTTGGCTTGATTCCTTCTAGGAAATCTCCTAATCTGCTGATGAGAATTATCCTCCAGTGAATCATCGGAAGATGCTTCTCTCCCAATCTTGCTTTTAGCAATTCTCCTATTATGCTGATGAGAATTATTCCCTGGTGAACCATCAGAATTAGCATCTTCTCTCTCTAAATATTTGGGTTGCTTGCCCCTAAGAATCCTCCTATTCCGCAGATGAGAATTATCCTCCAGTGAATCATCTGAAACTGCGTCTTCTCTTTCATCAAAAAAGGCTTCCTTGCTTTTAGAATTCCTCATATGTAGCTGATGAGAATTATTCTCTGATGAATCATCTGAAACTGCATTGCCCCTATCTATAGATTTGGCTGGCTTGCCTCCAAGGGTCCTGCAATGCTGCCGATGAGAATTATCTTCCACAGAATAATCTGAAAGTGGATCTTCTCTATCAATACATTTGGCTTTTTTGGTAGACCCACTTTCTACTGTCATCTTTCTCTTCCTACGATATTTTCTGATAACCATGGTGGCTTCACTTTTAACTGTACTTTCTGTTTTTCTCTCAAGCTTCGCATCTGGCATTGTCCAAGTTTGGAAGCTTCTGTCTTCTTCTTCATCGGGATCCCCTTTTGCCAAAAAGGGATGAACCTGATGTGACATCCAGACTTTCCCACACCATTTCCCTGCCACTACTTTTTTCTGCCTGCCAGACCTCCTCCTGTAGACACTAGCTTTTCTAGGCGAGCTAGCCGGAGAACTACGGCCAAATGCATTATAAATAACAAAATTGTAAGGCATCTGCTTACTATAAAGAGTAGAGTGGCTAAGGTTGGCACTATAAAAGAGATTGATTCCAAGCTTTACAGCCCAATCCCCATTGCCAGGAATTGCTTCCTGACTATCCAGAGCTGACCAGATCCTGTCATCATCCTCTTTGGTGGCACTTCTGAATGTGATATCATTCCAGAGATAATCAATTCCCAGTTCTTCTGCCAACAACTTTGCTTCAGCCTCTATCTTGGGATAATCTGAAAATGTTATTACACATAATATGTGGATGATTAGATGGCAGATGAGAGCTCAGAACTATACGTGGTAAAAACTCATGACATAAATCTTTTCAAAGACACAAGACATCCAGATAAAAAACTAATTTGGAAAAAGTGGCTGATAAATACCACTGACAGTTATATTTATATATAATGAAGCTATAGATGCAAGTCCACAGCAGAAGATATCCAATGTAAAATCTATGATATGGTAAAGGACTCTATTGACCATGCAAAAGAGATTACGATATAATAACCTAGTACAGATGCATCTCTTCAATCTAGGAGCAGCTTGTTTATTCGAAAAAAATAAAAATAGCATATCACTGTGTGAAATTATACCATACTATAACTTTTCATATTTCCTATATCAACTAATTTGATCTTATTAAAAAGAACTGATTTGATCTCAGCGCTCAGTTCCCAAAATAAACCTAATCTTTCATCTCTATTTTTTCTTAGCTTTGGCTGTTCACTACTAGATAAGGTTAAATGTGAAACTTTTTTTTTTTGATAAGTAAAGCAAATGATCCAATAAAAGTGAAACTTGAAAAATTTGGGAAGGAAAAATATGAAAACTAAAGGTGAAATGTCCATATTATGTATGAACAATTGTTAGAGCATGCACCTGGATGACAAAGGAGCAATATATGCACTCCTCCTATTGGACGAAGTTGCTTCTCTACTTCTATGGCATGCTCAAGACAGAAGACATGCATTCTAGAAGAGTCTTCATCAGATCTTGGAGCCAATGACAAATTTGCATTCTCTATTGGTACAATTGGCTTGCCAAACTTCGTTTTCTCGGCATCATGGGCATCTGGAGAACAATCTGAAGTAATATGGGATACCTTCATTGGATCACTTGATATACCCTCCAATCCATTTGACTTTGAGGAAGTACGATCATCAGTTCTAAACTCAACAGAACAGTCAGAAGATCGATGACTTCCATTCTTGAGAACCCCAGTTGCACTATGGGGGCAGTCTTGCATGGGAGGCGAACCAAAATTATCAAGTCGATACATACTTTCTGATGAACAATTTGTCAACTTAGTTTCATCAGCACATGTAGGAAAATCTGGTTCACCCTGATCCTCTTCAGAGTCAGATGAATTTCCATAAGTCGAAGCTAATAGACCAAGAGCAGTAGTGTCTCTCTGTGATTCAGCATTAGAAACCACTTCATGACTTTGATCTTCCATCTCAATTTGGTAATCAACAGATTGAACAGGGACATCATATAAACCATCTGGGGCACTTTTCTCTATCCGTTCTGCATATGGAAACAAAAATACTTGTAAATATTCCGGCTAAATCACCACTTTTTTTTTTTTTGTAAGTAAGCAATTTAAAAAAAATGCAAAAAGAGTCCCTAAGTACACAGGTAATATACACAGGGAACCTCGGAGAAAGAGAAGCCCAACAAGGAAGAACCCAAGACACCCACAAAAGAAACCCATCCCCTACAAGGCAACCCTAAACTCACAAACACGCCTTGTGTGTACTCTGGCTAGACCCAATGTCTCCAACATCAAAGTTGAGAGAACATTCCAAATTTTTTCGCTCCCTCCATCCTTTCGGTTTCAAAATAGAACCCTCTTCAACCACGCTCTCCGGCTAAATCACCACTTGTTTCGAATGCTTAAGATTCCCCTCCCCCCCATGTGAGCTCAAACACTCCTTAAAAAGTGAGGCAACACATGAAATATTTAACTGAAATAAAAGGTAAATTACAGGATCAGAGTTTGAACTCAAAACTACAACTTTAATATCATGTCAATCACCACTTATTCTGAAGGCTAAAGTTGATAGCAAATAATTATTTTTTTTAATAAATAATTCAATATCATTAAAAAGTGGGATGCAACACTACTACACAGGAAGCATACAAGAGAACCTCCTAATCAGGAGAATAGAAAATGATAAATTTAATCATTTAACTATATTCTAACAATTCCAAAAAGAATCTCCTTTGAGGAAAACTTTAACAATATAAAGAATCCAATGCACAATAAAATGAAAGAATTATTTGCAGGCTATAGGTAAAATTTAGTCACTAGGATAATCATACTGAGTTTTTAGATATGGTTAGAACAAGGAATCCATACAACATGATAAATAGTCGCATCCAAAGTAGGAATGCGCCTTTATTAAACTAGGTAAACAAAAAGTAATTTGTTTCGGCAATAGCTATACAGCCCGGACCAAGAAAAAATTTATAATTTTTTTTTATAAGTAAAAAGCTAATCTCATTATAATTTAAATCATAATAAACAATATCAGAGGATCACTTCTCCACTAGTCATTTGTATGAGAGATTTGAGGATCTATACAGAGTCATCCCAACTTCTATTAGTTAAAACGAGAAATTCCATATCAATCCTCACATAAGTATAGATTTACAACCATCATCTTTGCACTAACACAACTATATTTGTTCTGCATTTAACATGATGAATAATCATCATTGGTTTTCCACCCAAATACTTCAATCTTATTCCCTGCCCCTGCCATGAAACACAACACTGTTTCATTGGTTTACTACAGCAGCAAATGCAAGAAAAGAATGGCAGATTCCTGCTAACATCAACAGATCAGCAGAGGAAAAGAGATTAAGCAACACAAGAAAGTTCAACCTGCCAAGCCCCAAAAGAAAAGAAAAGTGAACAACAAATGATTCTAACAAAAAGAATGACACGAGTGAAAAGAGAAAAACAATGATGCATGAGATAAAACTCAACCCACCAAAACCCACTACACGCTAGCTTAGACTGTTCATTAGTATACAACACATTACACAAACGTGATTTCTCCTGGCTACTCAAGGGAGCACCTCAACAAATTTACCCCTCTAGAACAATTGAAATCACTTGCCACCAAACTTATTGCAATACATGATGAATGGAGGTTGCGGTAGTTATTTTAATCAAAGCGAAGAGAAATGAAGGCCCATGCTCCAGAAGTGATTAGAATAGGCTGGCTATGACACACTGATAAAAGAATAAAATAATAAGGATCTAAAGCCCTGGATATCTCACCCGAAAGGCACATGTTGGACATAGATGCCAGAAAAATAGAAAATCTCTACTTGACCACAATGTAAGATCATATAATGAAGGCAGTTTCCAAGAGAAGATTTTTTTTAGAAACCTACCTGTACCAATATCCTGATCAGAAGTAATTGCACTCCCGTTAGCAATGGTAAACCCATCACCAGCTACTCGAGAACCAACAACCCAATCATTAAAGAAACTACAATCAGCTGACATAAGGTATCTAGAAGCTGGTTCTTTCGGTTGAACGATGGCAACACAAGAAAAGCTTAGAATTCCACATGTGACACATGAAAACAGTCTCTGATCTGACAACCCATCGCTTTGAATTGTGTTTTCTCTTTCCCTGTCTGTATTCAGGGTCTTGGACTTTGAGGAGCACATGTTATTAAATCTACTCAATGAGGATATTCTGTTCCTCTCATAAAAAGAGCCAAAATTTCCTTTAACTGGAATGGAACTTTTCACTTGCCCAATTCCCTGGTTCCTGTCTCGCACAAGATCATCAGAAACTACACTTGAGGATTTCATTTTCATCACTTCCCCAGAACTGCATAAACCAGGGGCCAAGCTGGTGTTTACTCTTAACTGGGATCCAACACGTAATTTCGAGCAAACGGATATGTCAGAAGAACTTTGTGGAAGAAGTACAACTGAAGATCCATTTCCAAGAATGTGAAGCAGGTCATTATTCTGTACTACGTTCTGTACAAATAGCTCTTTAACCACTGTTTCTCCTTCACCCTTTTTCTTATCTTTTAGTCGAGAACTTCGTGGTTCAGCACTGATGCTCGCAGGTATTCTGCGTGGAGAAAATAGAAATTAAGGGGGTCTATAAAACATGTAAACTATTTATTTTTCAATCTATTGTACTTCTGGTATCTCATAATACAATTTTGGAAGACTTTGTAGCACATTGGAGAATTTTCACTAGGAACTTATATCCTCCAAAACTACATGGAAAAATAATACAACAATGAGAGATATGAACAACCCACAGATACCAAAAAAAATGAAGCGATGAAAGCCAGGACCAGGAAACAAAGCAATTGTTTAAATACCAACCAAAAGAAAATATATATATATAAACAAACAATGCATTTTGCAAGAACGTTTCTACAAACTCAGCTAATGTCAGCAATAAGATACAAAAACAGTAAATGCTTTGATTTCTCCAGTGAAAACGGAAGAGTTTATCAGAAACTTGTGTAAAGTCTCAAGTATTAGATTAAGAAGGTGAAGTGAATTGGGAAAGCCTGAAAGCATGGTACTGGAAGAATGACACTGCTAGAACAATAGTGAGCAAAAATAAATATAAATGGTAACAGAATAAACCTTGAACATAATGCCAGTGCAAGATCATAAAGTAACTGGAAATGAGACACCATCGGACGATAATTGATAGAAGCTCTTCGAACAGCAGCATCTTTAGCGACCCTCAACCATTCAGGAGTTGCAATATTAGCTGCCTCCCCACAATTAAATCCTAAATGACAAAAATCAAAGGGTATAAATAATAAGTATCCACATTTAATAACAGTAACAACACTCATCATTACAATTCCAAACTCAAATTAACATATTAAAATTGAAAGGTGTCTCACCATGACTGAACCCTGTATGATAGGCTCGTGGGAAAGTGACAACAAATTCCCCAGCATTTTGCACTAACCTGATTTGAAGCAATTTTGAAAGAGTAAGAGATATATAGATGCATTCATGCCACTACTCAAGATAATGCATGTTACAAGCAACTATAATCAAGGATGTGGTAACTGATGCAAAGAATATCTTCCGGGTGTAAACAATTATTTACTCTCTGCAGATGGAAGAAAAAATGAGACAAAAAATCATTTATAAGAATCTACTTTCTAAAAGCTTTATTCTCTTTCAACCAGTATTTCAACTTCTACCATCAATCAGGTTGAAGTTGCTTATAATAAGAATCCAACAAAAAGTGATTCCTTAGCCAATAACATCATCAGCTCTGCAAGCCATTAAAAGTGAACCATGCTTCGTATTCAATATAAGGATGCTTATTGAAAGCAAAATCAGAACATTGAGAAGCAGAACAGGACACAAATTAAAAGCTCACCTGCAACATGGAACCCCTGCACGAATAAACACTTCAGGTGACATCACTGTGGTCTTTTCCCCAAGAATAGCAAAAGTAACTGATCAAAGACAAAGAAAAATGAGCTTAGTAGACTAAAACAGTGTAGAGAAACAACAAATCACCTAACAATCCTCCAAATTCATCGACACAAGATGGTTCAATTGCTTCACTCATTTAACTAAAACAAACAACATAGTGATCTCTTTGTCAATCCACTTCCTTTCTAAAGTGTTGTTCAGCAGTCATAAACATGGAAATGCAACAACTTCCAATGAAATTCAAACACATTTAGCAACCAAAACAGGGGAGGCCCAATTGGCGAACTCACCAAGAGGGTTGATCTCTCCTCCATAGCCATGAACCCTGACCACCTCCTCGAACGCGACCGCGGCATCCCTCGGCACGCCGTACCACGTCTTCCCGGCCCCCATGTGCAGGTAATTCAAGCTGTGCAGGTCGTGATCCTCCACGTGCCAAGCGAACCAGCTAAACAACATGGCTACGTACACCATCGGAGACGTGACCCCAGGAATCTCCTCCTTCATGAACCTCAATAGAGACCCATTCGACCGCGACACCCCCCTCATGTTCCACGCGGTCTCGCCAAGGCTCACACCCTCCCACCCCACCTCCCTGCTTTTCTTCGGACTTAACGGCACGAAGGCCGAGCCCGGCATGTCGTTCGCGTACTCCACCGAGAAGGGCTTGTCCACGGTGGCCTTCCAATAAAGGGTCTCGATTTCCAGAGCCGAAGGGTGCACCCCAGCCCCACCTCTCTTCCCACCACCACACTTCTTCAAATAGCTCTTCTCGAAGGCCTTGGCCTTGGCCTCGAACTGCTCGAACGTGTAGTTCTCCCCGCTCTCCCACACGGGTCTCTTAACCGGGCGGGGCCTTCTCGGACAGAACCCGATCTGCTGCTGCCGGGTCGTGAATGTGGGCTCTGACTGTGGGTTCCGCGCCGAGAGCGACCGGTTCAGGTTCGCAATTGCCGTCTTCTTCAGCGAGGGCAGCACCGGCGGGACGATTTTGCAGATTCCGTACTTGGAGGCTTCCTTCTCGATCTTGAAAATGTAGGAAATCGGATCTTGGAACTCGGATAGGGTCGGGTGGTACTCCGGAGCCAAAGGTAAGGTTTTGAGCCATGGGAGCACCTCCTGAGCTGCCTCCGAAGCTGCCATTGATAAACCAATACAGGTGGAATTTAGGTCGAGAGAGATTTCTCTTTTGGGTCTCCCATTCAAACCCACCCCCAACCCATATTGGGACTCTCGCAGAGAGAAGCTATTCAGATTCCACGCCTCATTTTTTCGCTACTGTGAGAAAAAAATTAAAAATAAATAAAGGAATTTGCATTTTCCTCTGTTTTTTTATGTGACAGAGGAGGAGAAGAATGGTGAAAAAAAATGTGGGGGGGTGGAGGGGCAGGGGAGTGTGAGTGCGAGGTGTGGGGGCGGGGGTTTGTGTGGAGTAGACATGAGTGGGGTTTTATTCTGGGTTTGGCCAGCTCCCTGAAAATGACTGTCTTTTCTGACGGATTTACCGTTGATTGCATTTAATAATTATTATATAATTTTTTTTTTTTTTTTTTGTTTTTGGTATTTCTCAGTTTTGGATAATTGAGGAGCAGTAATTTTGGTGAGAACGGTGTGGTGGAGAGGGGTGAAAATTAATCTTTGCAGTTTTGCCCCCTTTTTTTTACTGTTTTGTGCTTGTAGCCTGTAGGCCTAAAACCGCTGTCATTTTGCATTTGGGAAATCTTTAGTGAGTCATAGTTTTTATACAATCCTTCACAAATTCATACGGCAATTTACATAAGTGTATGTGGTGTTATATGGGTAAAAAATTATACTATTGTTAGAATATTTATAGTTTTTACTATAGGTTTTTTCATAATTAATAAAATATTAAATAAAAAATTTGATTTATCAATTTAATTAGTAATAATTGACTTATCAACTATACATTCTTAATTATTTTATTAATTACGAATCGTTACGTATTTTGTGTAAAAAATTATAATAAAAGTTGTAGTATTTAAGCCTTTTCAAAAAATAATTAACAAATAAATTAAATGGTTTAATAACTAGATTAAATGGACCGACACATTAATGTATAAAAATAAAAATAAAAATTATAATATCCCTAACAACACTTTATATTTTTTTTTATATTTTTTTTTGTTTTTTCCTTATTTTCTTTTGAGTGTTTGTCGCATTTGGATAATGAAGGAGTGAATTTTGTGAGAGCCCGTTTGGTGGGGAGTGGGGAAGTAAAGTTTTGCAGTTGTGCCCTTTTGGATTTGTTTTTCTCGCCCAGTTATTTTGCTGTTTTATGGTTTGTAGGCCTAAAGACTAAAGTTGTGCTTTGGGTTTTGACACTGGTTTTGGTCAAAGGGAGTCAACCGTGACCAATAAAACAATGACATGTCAGCGGATATCCACTGTAGAGGTTTTGTTTTTTTTTTTAAAAAAAAGAAAAGCATCCACTGTAGAGGTTTTAAATTTTTAATCTCCCTTTGTGCGATTGGCTTGAGATGCAATTATGTACGGCATCGATTCCTTTCCCTTTTTTTTATTTTGCTTATAAAAATAAAATTATGTACGGCATCTATGTAACCTTCTACGGACATAAAAAAATATTTTTGAATAATATTTTTCTTATTTATGGAGTAGACCCAAGTCTTCCTTATTTCATTCTAAAATTTATATAATTTCTAAAATTTTTATTGGATTAAAATTTAATAATAATTTATCACAAATTTAATGATAATTTTAAAAATCACATCAAATTTAAAATGACACAAAGAAGACCTCGGTCTATTCTCTATCATTACTCTATTTCCGGTGTTTGGTAGGTCAAATCAAAAATATATTTTTAGTTGACTAAAAAACTTTATTTAATTTTTATAAAATGGTTTTCCTTTTTTAAAATTATAACTAATTTTTTGAGTTTGAACTTTTTCTTTTCATGTACACTTTATTTTGCAATTTATTCTCCAGCGCCGTCAAAGGTCGCTAGAGGTCATCAGAATTTGCCAGAAGTCTCTGACCGCTACTAGAGGTCGCCGAATCGCCACCAGAGGTCACCATAAGTCACCTATCACCACTGATTTCCATACGAACCAAATGCTAAAAAATGTTTTCAGCGAAAATAATTTTCTTGAAAAAATATTTTCTAACAAAAAACATGTTACATCGAAACAAATGAGTCTTAGAATAATAATATTATTCACACTCATTTATCACATATTTTATATCGGTTAATGCAATGTGTTTTAAGTAGTTTTTATATGAAACACTTACAAAAAATAAAATAAAAGTTACTTAAACAAGTCACGTCAATCTGTGTAAAATAAGTATGATAAATTGTGTGAATAGTAGCATTACTAAACCTTCTATAGATAAGGATCCTCTTCATTTTAAGTGAAATATAAATAAGTCATTTTATTGTTAAGATTTTATCTTATTGCAACTAATATAAATATTTGGTGTTACGTTATTTAAATTTTTTAAATAATGTAACAATATTTTTGCTATGTAACAATATAAATACTGTTAAATACAACAAAATATAATCTTGACAATAAAATTTATCCCATTGAATTCATTCCACCTGTACAATATTTCTCCCCCAATTAATTCATTCCACCTGTATCCAATGCCAAATTTAATGAGTTAAAATTCTGCATTTGGATAGGCAAAAACAAAATACACAGAGAATGTCATATTTTATTTAATTACTATATATGATCATGCACTTCTGTTACTCGCCAAAATAGAAAGATAAAAAGTATATAATGCATATCTTTTCGGGCCTTTGGGCAAAAGATCAGGGCATATCAGTGATATCTCGCACACCAGTCCACCCAACTTTTCTATGAGCAGAACATTTTCCATTTGTTTTTTTCTCTTTGAAAACGCCCCACCACCAAAAGAAAAACATTTTTTTTCAATCATAGTGCATGGTATTAAAATAATTGTGCTTCTTCGGACAACATGTCTAAAAAAATCTAAGTTTTATTTTTCCGCTAGTCTTTATTTTTTCCGCCCACTTATTTTTTATTTTTTCTCACAAGCCAGTTATGCTTAGGGGATAAAGTTTTCATCTAAATTTGCTAATACAGGGTCGCTAAAAAGCCTTGACAATCATCATATAGCTGCTTGTATATGGCCTTAGCGGTCACCGTGAGGCCATCGAACAACCCTAACAACCACTCCGAGGTCGCCAAATGGTCCTAGCACCCACTGCAGGGTCATCATGACCTTGACGGCTTATAGTGTGACCTCCATATAGCCCTGACGATCGACCTACCATGAGAGTTGCTAAACAATGGCTACCCAATATGTTTGGCGGCCTCGTAATGGTTGTCGAATAGATTAGCAGCCACCGTGATGATCACAACCAGGGACGGAGGGAGGGGGGGCCGGTAGGGGATCTGGCCCTCCCCCAACAAACAGTAAAAAAAAATTTTAAGCTTAATTTTTATTTTATATAAATCACTTTTGTTTTTTTTACCTTTTGGCCCATACCCAAATTTTTTTTTTAGCCCTACCTGATATTTTTTTTGGTTTTGGCCCATACCCATATAATCTCCTGGCTCCGTCCCTGATCACAACCATCAGGAGTTAGGCTAGGCAGCCACCATATCAACTTTTTTTAAAAAGTATTTATTTATTTTTTATACATAGTAACTCGAAAGCCTTCACACCCGAATACATATATAAACAAACACATACAATCTTCACACTTGAAAAATAAAATGCAAAGTCTTTATTTATTTTTTTGTTTGACAAATATTTTGTATTTTTTTAGAAGTGTTTTAATTTTTGAAAAGAGTTTTATAATTTGTTTTGAAAAGTATTAGTCAAGTGGAATGATTAATAACTCAAATGCCAAGATATTGTTGTAGCAGTAGTAGGCAGCACATGTTTTATGGCTATAATTTTGTCAAACAAGGATCATCTCTTTGGTATTAACATGGACTTGTTCGTGACTCAAAGACGTTTATTGGAAGGTAAAATTTGATGTTCACATGGTACATGTGAGGAGAGGCAATGGAGGTTATGGTTTTAAGGTATGTGGCAAAGTAAAGCACTTACACCAAATCATTTTATAACTTGTCCACCCTCTTAAGTAAATTTTCTCTTGATTAAAATAAAAATAATAAAAGAAAATGAGGCTGAGCAGCACAAAAACGATCCTCAATGAGAAATACCCATGATAATAAGCATACTTCTATGTTTGAAGAACTGTTATACTGAAAATTTGATAAACATGTTTAGGGATTCATATCTCTTGTTATTATCTGCCCAAAGAAGAGGGGGCCTGCTTGAGGGGGCCCCATACTCAGACAAATAGTTCATGCTCAAGTAGAAGAGTCCACTCTCACATATTCATGCCCAAAGAGGAAGGGACATAAATAATAACAAAATTCACAATTGTATGAAATCTCAGTCCCATGTCTAGGATATAACAAATAAAACTTTCATTGGCATATTCCTTCTATGTTTGTGCCCTTAAACACCCTTGTTTTGGCTCAAGATTTTGATATTAAAACTAGTGCTAGACCTTGTTGTATTGTAAATTTGTAAGTCATGAGGGTTTTATGTACATACGATGCATGATAGGGCGTGCGTAGACAATCTCATAGGTATCGAACCTGTACTTTTTCTTTGGGGAAGGGAGGTAAAACATGAATGAGGGGTTAAATTTAATTTTAAGGCCCATAAAGGAAAATTTTCAAAACGGATGACTTTATGCCCTATGATCCAACGAAAAAAAAAAAAAAAAGTAATGTTAAAGGTTGGATATTTTCAATGCCTATAACTAGCCTCACATTTTCTTGCATTCATATGTTTTTTTTAATTTTTAGGAAAAGAATATGTTGCTTTTCGTATCGATTGACGTTGTCTCTTTTAAGTAGGTTTTTATATTTGTCATTTAAAAAAAAAAAACTTAATACTCTATCAATTAATATAAAATAGTATGTGAAAAATAGCATTACTCTTTTTAGAATTAAGGACCTGATTATTTGTTTTTATATTTGTCATTTAAAAAAAAAAAAAAAAACGTAATACTCTATCAATTAATATAAAAATAGTATGTGAAAAAATAGCATTACTCTTTTTAGAATTAAGGACCTGATCATTTGTTTTGGTTAGACCCATGTAGGACTTTTCTTCCACTGTTCCACATGAGTTATGTGTAATTGCATTAATCCAAGCTGTTTAAAGCACACATAGGGGCAAAGTACCAAATATAACTTCTTATCATTAATCCAAGCCGTTGAAAGTACACATAGGGCAAAGTACCAAATATAGCTTCATTACTACGTACGTGTTATTATTATTATTATTATTTTTTTTTTTTAGAGAAAAAAAAAAAAAAAGGTTGTATAAACTATTTACTTAATGGAATATTTATAAAATACAACAACAACAAAGGTAACAAAAGCAGATTTTGTAATCATTAGATTCCACAACGGCCACCCTCCACCGATTATAACGAGATAGGCATCTTTTTTTTCCTCATGTCACGTAGCTCATGCAATTGGTCCCACCAAAAACTAAACCCCCAGTAATAACTGTATTACAAGTACATAATTAAACCATTGGAATTCAAAGATTTTTTTTTCTTTCTGTTTAAAGTAATGCTAATTATTATATTTTTATCTTATAATTTTAATGTTACAGTTTTAATTTACGATTAAATCAATCATTATTATTTTTATTACAAATTCTTTATAAACTGTCTTGAAAAAATTTATATGACACATGAGCTTTTGCTCTGCCATCTCAATTTAATTGCTTTCTTTGTTGCTTTCTTCACATTTATACAGACGATGCCAACCACCTCCTCTCTTTCTCTTCACTGCACCTGGAAATCGATTTCAACATGAAATTGGAGAACAAACAAAATATATATCAACACCCAAGGCCAAACCGTGAGCCTATGGTCATGGAGCCATGGAAACCCACAGCGTTCGCGTTGTGTGGTGTGGTACAACAGTGGTAGTTGAAGGTGGGAGGGATAGGGTTGTGTGGCTGACTTGGTTAATATGCGGCTCATGTAGCAAATGCCATGTACACTATCACCCCAAACTTTTCCTAAAGAAAAAGAAAAAAAAAAAAAAAAAAACAAAGAAAAAAAAGGCCCTATTTCCCAGCCGTTTTTCTATAAGGTGTAACTACCACTTACATTGGGTAAATGGTGGACTTTGTAGGCAAGGCCTAGTAAACTTGGTTTTGTATGGGCGAAATCTATACACATATTAGATATTAGGAGGTGTACATATAATAACAGTCGGCATTCGCTATCACATATTGTGGATGCAAATAGTAAGAACAATTATCCCCATATGCAAATACAAATAACGGTTTTAGAGTACGCATTAACCGTATCTGCATACTTTTTATAATTTATATATAATATATACTATATAATTTATTAATTGTACTTTGTAATTTTATACGTTTGTATTTTTTTTTTGGATAAACTTATCATGAAGTGTTTGTATTTTATTTTTTATTTTTAAGTTTGAATGTGAAATAAATATGGATTACATCTAAAATAAAAACATTAGAGCTTAAAAAACACTAAAATATGTCCAAAACACTAAAAATAGGTTAAAACTATTTTTAAAATAGGCCCAAATAGAGACCAAAAGAAGGCCCAAAAAGCCTATTACTTCAATGCAGATAGAGAATAATAACCGCATTTAATAACCACAATAACCGTGTGGATGTAGATAGTAATTGCACGATGCAGATACTTAAAAGTAATAACCGCATTATGCAGATGCGGATATGACAAATAACCGCATCGCCATTTACGGTCTTAAGAACATTCTCATCCGACTCTTTAAAGTAAAAATTTCTCTATTTTAGAGAGCCAAAATTCATATTTAGACCATTTTGTTGCTTTTATTCAACTCCTTACTTTGAAGAAAAAAAGTTGAGAGCCATTTCACTTTGGACATAAATTTCCTTCAACCCAAGTTAAAGAAAATTTCATTCAACCCACTCTAATAGATGACAAATGTCATCTATCAACATTTGGTTCCTCAAAGCTTTAATGTTTCAGTTAATGACTATTGAGTTTTTTATAAACCCAATGCTAAAATTGTCATCTAATCATCTATTAGAGTAGGTTGAATAAAATTTCCTCCAACTTCAATTGGAGGAAATTACTGTCCTTTCACTCTTTACTCTTCTTTAAAAATAATAAAATATTAATTATCTCTCAAATTTTTGTTTTTCCCAATTTTCTTTCTCTTTCCATTTCTTAAAATATTATATTTAAATAAAAAAAAAAGTGAAAATATATCTCTAATTTAGGGAGTTAAATGTAGGTGATTCGAAAAAATAGATAGTTAAAGTAGAAAAAAGTAATTTTATCATTAAAATAGGGAGTAAATGTAGGTAACCGGATGAGAATACTCTTAGAAAGCCAAAATTCATTTAGACCATTTTATTGCTTCCATAGGGCTCCCAACTTTGAAGAAAAATATAGGAAGTATGAAATAACTTCCTACTAGTAGGAGCCCTTTCACTCCCTACTCCTCTTTAAACTAATAAAATATTAATTTCTCTCTTTAACTTTTTACTTTTTTCAATTTTCTTTCTTTTCTCATTTTTCTTAAAATATTATATTTAAATAAAAAAGTAAAAATATATCTATAGTTTAAAGAGCCGGATGTAAGTGATTAAAAAAAAATAGATAGTTAAAGTAGGAAAAAATAATTTTATCCTCAAAATAAAAAAATAAATATAAGAAGCCAAATGGGAATGCTCTATTACATATACCTTGTTTCTATTAAGTATGACTACTTAAAACTTGTGCAACAAATTAATCACACTTTTCAGTCAAGTAAGTTAGTGATCCTAAGACCTTGCAACCTATGTTCTAGAAATTTAGGGCATGTTTAGCAAAGGTTATGGGTTGTGGTAGGTGGGTTGTTAACTTTTGATGTGATATAAAGTAGGGGAATGTTGTAAATTTTTTGTATGGAAAAATGAAAATTTTTGTTTTTTAATGAATTTTTTATTTTAATAGTAATAAAAAAATGAAAAAAGTTGTTAAAAAATGGTTGATTTGATATAAAAAGTGGGAATGTTTTTTTTTGAGTTTAAGAAAAGTGATGAATAGTAACTTCCACTAAATAGTAAAACCCATTGCCAAATGGCCGATGCAAACTGCATTCGAGTATAACCGCTATGTCGTCAATGACATGCTATTTCGCACCGTACTATGTGATGAAGGAAAGACAACTCAGAACAGTGGAGTGTGTGTGTACCAAGAGAAGATGGCCATACATATTACGGCAAACTAACACGAATAATGGAGGTGGAATACTATGACGGGACCCGTAATGTGTTCTTCAAGTGTGATTGGGTGGACACTAAAATAAATAGGGGGTACAAGCATGATGAATATGGATTTAACCTTGTGAATTTCAAAAACCTAATACACACGGGAGAGCGGATTACCGATGATCTGTACGTATTGTGTTCTCAAGTATCACAGTCGTATTATGTCAAAGATGATAGGGACCCAAATTGGGATGTTGTAGTTAAGACAATACCAAGAAATGTATATGATGTTGGACAGGGAGAAGGGGAAGATGCCAATTTTGACAACTTTCATGAGAATGAGCCTTTCAACTTGGAAACTATTCACGATCCAAATGATATTGGAAATGATAATTTTGAGTATGCACGTAATGATGTAGCTCCAACTGAAGTACAATTTCAAGCGCCGCGTACAAGATTGTATGATCTATTTTTAATGACCAATATTATTTGAAGAATTTGTAGTTATTTTGTCCATGTGTTAAACTTGTGCATATGTGTTTTAATTTATATTTTATTATGATTATATGTCATATATATTACATGCAATCTAACAAGTGATGCAACTTTCTTGTAGGTAGGAATAGGTAAGGATAAGGCACCGATCTTAAAATATCTTTGAAGGATACCCCGGCTGGATAACACCACAACATCCCAACAAAGTCTCCCAGCTGGTTCGGGAGACGAGACTGAGGATCTCAACGCCGTTTGTCCCAGCTTGTTTGTAAATCTGATGATACCACCTGGGTACCAAGGTGGCGCATCTAATACATCATTTTTTCTATCGCCATTGCCTACGGAACAATCGGGATACTGTGAGTGGCTAGTGGAATGGGGAGGCCGCCCGAATAGCACACTAGAGTTCACACAATTTGATCAGTGCGGCCAAACATCCTCCCCCACACCGCGACCTGATGAGCAGGAGAATGCATCTCAGCATTCTCCCACATCCTCTCCACATGGACTTGAGGAGGCCGAGGATACAGCCCATACGGCTGAGACATCCCAGTCCACGGAGGGAACACCGGAACGGGACCTAGCCAATGGGGAGGTCCGAACAATAGGTATATTTAAGCATTCATATCTACTAATTTATCAATTTATTTAAGTATGTCATTTTAATAAGCAGCATTTTACAAAGTGAAATAATAATAGCGATGTATAGTATGAAAAATCATCGGTTTTGCTTGATCTTATAATTTATTATTGACTGTTTTTTTTGTGAATATTTGGTCTTACTTGGTCTCTTAAA
>FXXK01000682.1:7232-26595 GCA_900184695.1 Betula pendula
TTTTTTTTTAATGAGGCAACAATATCATAAAGTAATTTTAATATATTGTAGGATACGATGCGGGCCGTGACGTCTTCCACCCCCACGTTGAGCGAGGTGTCTACGTTGAGGACTATAGCATGGTCTGATGACGATGCTTATGCTCAAGCCATGGGGATTCCTGAATACTCTGGCCGTGTCCGCGGTGTCGGGATGGGGATTTTACCGACAAGGTCCACAAGCCGTTCCTCAGTGACACCAGTTAGTCAAGATGAGGTTAGTGTTTTGAGAACACGGCTTGCAACACAAGAGGCGGTACAACAAGCCATGTTGGAAGAACACAATGCTTGTGTTGCAGCACAAAATGCTCGAATTGCGGAGCAAGATGCGCGATTGACTAGAATGCAAAAACTTATTGAAGGTTTAATGGCAAATCAAGGGGCAATGGGTGGTCCGTGAGGTTTTTTTTTAAAAAAAATTTTTTTTTTTAAGCCTCTATAGCCACGTGTATATAAACTTTCGACATTGCTTACACTTTCAATACCACTTTTTTATAACAATATATAGTTTCCTAACATTGTTTTGTGCATGTTTCATATGGTGTTCTTATATGTTATGTAGCAAGGAACGATTATACATCATGAACATTCTGAAGCAAAGGTAAATATCAACATATATGGTTAGCGATTAATAAATTAATGTGACATAAATAGGGAAACTAACCATGGTATGCATGATTATAGAAGGAAAAATAAATTCGAAGAGTAAAAGATTTTATTTGGTGATTGTTAAAGCTATATAATCTATTAGAAAATTTTCAACTTTCCTTTTGTACATGTGATGATATTGTTTTTCATTCCTAGTTGTTGCTTTTGGGGAGACATTTATTGATTACATGTTTTAATTGTTTTCATCTTATGTACAGGGAGAAATGCTACCTAGCGGTCGTAGGATACAAGCTAGCTAGTATCGGGATTGAGCATGAATTTTTTGGATGTATTTTGAACATTCTATGTTGTTTGTGAACTTTATACGATATTGTAATTAATATTGTAATTTTGTTTATTGAGGTATTCTGTGGTTGTGTTTTATTGTTTGTTGAATCAAGTTGTGTTTACGTGTTTTAATTATTTTTGGTAAATCAGGTGTATATTTTTATGCAGATCAATTTTTTGCCACTCTTTTGCCAAAAAGCGTGGTAAAAATAGGTAAAGTTTTTACCATGCATTTCTTAAAGCGGGGTAAAATTTTACCAGGCTTTTTCTCAAAGCGTGGTAAAAATATTTTTGCAACTCCAACTTTTACATCCTCCTTAAAAGGATGTTAAAAAAAGCGTTGTAAAAAGTTTAACATCGCTTTAGGGCTCTNAAAGCGATGTTAAAAAAGCGTGGAGAAAGCCCGGTTTTTTTTTTTTTGGTAGTGTGCCCTTAGTCAAAGTTCAGAGTGGACGTTAAAGATGCTCATGAAAAGACCCATATGGCCTGAGACCACATCCAACATGGTTCAGACCATCAAATCTTCTCAGCTTCTTTTTCGTTCTGGTGTTTAACATTTTAGATAACATCCCTGTATCAGCCATGTTCATGTTTCAGGCATTTCTTTTCTTTTTTTCCTTTTGTCCTATTTACTTTACTAATTATGGGAGACGGGGCAGAGGTGGACCAAGTTCCACTTTGATCATTTTAGCGCAGTAAAACCAGCAATCGCAATTAATGATAATAGCTGCCATGTGCATCTCTAGTTGTTCCTTGCTACAAATATAAGAGAAGCATCACAAAAAACTACCTCAGAGGTTTCCATTTGATACATTCACCAAGAAGGCTTCTTGTTGAGAAAGGCAACATCTTTAAAAATGGGCACATACTAACTTCTACACGGAAACTTCGCCATGCTTGGCGTTGGGACATGCTTGTGAAAGCTCAAACGTAACGGGGCAATGATCACTTCCGTAAAAACCTGCAAAGAGTTTTTTAAGATTACTGGCAGATATCTAGTATTCTAGAAGCAACAAGAGAAAATGTAGTGGTTGACACAGCAAGAAATCACAACATCCCTCATTTTCAAGTGGCACCATTGTAGAAAATAAAGCTCCAACATTTGATGGAAAAAAACCAAAGCAGAGCACATATTCACACACATAAAATCTATGCATGACCAAATTGAACTCAATTAACAACATAAGAGATATAAATAAACTGAAACCGTAACTGAATTCACCCCCTACCCACAGGAAAAGAAAAAAGAAAACACAAACAGTGATATAGGGAAGTATGCATGTGGAACAGATTAACATCATCAACATCCTATGCATAATGATCAATGGTTCACCTATAAGATGAAGAAAAATGGTTCAGAAACCAAAATTCCTTGTTGTTAAACCAGTTTGAAGACAAGTTTGATGTACCAGGTTGGGGGAATATTTCTAAACTTACCATGCCCTTTAAATGCATTGATATTGCTAAAAATGGTATGGCATCTTCAGCCATGATTCATCTATAAGATGATGGGAATATGGTTGAGCATACCCCCATTATTTTGTTAGCCATTTGAAGACTGGATACAGTCATCAGTGCCAAGGTCTTGAACAGCTGCCACTTTGGGTTTTTATTATGATTAATTTTATACTTTCAAAAAAAAAATTATGATTATTTATTACTATTTTTTGCTAAGTAATCAAATTTATTAAGAGTGAAAAGACGCAACCTAAGTACCAAAAAAGTATACAGAAAAAGACCTAACCAGAAAAAAGATAAAAGATCAAAAATCAGGAATATTAGAAATATGTTAACAATCATACGCAGCTGGGATGATAGGCCATTCCATTGATGACTGCTGGGTCAAAAAGGCAATTGTCCATTGGTAAAGTGTTTGAAGAAAAAGGCCTTAGCTCTTACTATCGTCCTTTTATAATCTTCAAAACTTCAACATTTATTTCTCTCAAGAAAAAACCAATTAAACACACCGGAATCATCTCCACTGCTCTCTGAAAACTTCCCAACAGCCCTTGGGGGGGGGGGGGGGGTGTATATCAAGTATGATTACACACTGCCAAAAACAAGAGTATTTCTCCAAAAATGAAATAAGACGCACCTTGTAATTCAATCCCTTTCCCTGATCTCGCATTGCAACAATCCTATCTTTGAGTTTCTCTGAAACTACAAAATAGTCTATCCTCATCCTTTTTCCACGATACCTGCAAGAAAACCACACATCATAATCATCAGAAAGTAAAAACCAGCCTAAGATAGTCAATCACTCCCACTTGAAAACGTAATCAATTTCACATTTTAATGGTATTGCCAAACATATATTTTGATCATCCATAGACTGGAGCATGCACAATGAAACAATAATCCAAATCAGTTAATTATAGCATCCACTTCCTAAGTATATTGATCCATATGATATCAAAAATTTCTTACTTCCCAATGGGATGCCCAGACCATGAGAAGCCACACTCCATGTCCTTCTCCTTGTGTAGGAATCTATACGCATCAATTAACTTTCCCCTGAAGCAAAATCCAAATAATTCAGTAAACAAAATTGAGAACTTCAGGAATGGGAAAACTTATTAAAAAAAGAGAATCAAGGAAACACATTTATAACTAGAATTTTTTCTTTTTTATGAAAACGCATTTATAAATAGAAATAAGTCAATAAAAGTTCAATTTTCAATTTTTGGTCATAATTATGACTAAGGATATAGCAAAGTGGATGAATAAACTTCATACACTATTCAGAAACCTAGGATCAGGAAAAGGATTCTATAAACTCACATCAACAAGGTGGTGCAACACAAGGATGTCTTAGTTTGTTCATTATAAATACAAGTTCCATGTTCCTTCAAAATTGAAGAAAGCAATCTCATACAAATGATTTTTTTTTTCTGAGCTCATACAAGTAAATTGAACTTAACACGAATGTACTTATTAAATTCACTTCATATAAAACCAACTTCAAGGCAAAACAAATATACATTGTTTACTAAAATGAAGATTATTATAGGCCTCGCTTCATAGGAAGAATCTGCTAATAGTAAGTGACATTCCTGCTCTAGAAACTCAATTTTACTCTTCCTACTCACAACGAGTGAAGGCTAGAGGATTTGTGGTAGAAAAATCATGAAACTATCATGACAATACCTCAAATAAGCATGAGACAAGTTTAGGAGATAAAAATTCTTCAATATTTCATCCATAGGATATTTAGCAATATGGAAACGTGAACAAAATTTTTCATAAAAGCAATGGAGCTGCTTTTCCATGAGAAGCAGTAAAGACAATGGAGCCATGATTGTCCTCCAAGCACGCACATGCAATGAGATAAGCAGTAAAAATAATAGAAGTATAACGAATCCTTGACCAATAAAGCTATTATTCCATTAGAAAAAGGGGGAGGGGGGAAGAAGACAGGAAAACTAAAAGGAATTATTGGAATAATTCACCAATGTTCCACTTTTTCCCAACTGACTTCAGTCTCATGGAAAAACCATTTGTTTGAAGGCCATGGTTTCACCATCCTAATTGCTACTCAAAGTCAAGGAAGCAAAGATTTTATAATGGAATCACGCACTCTTTCAATATGGTACCAAAACGCTTCCTTTCAGATAAGGTAAATCCAGGCTGCCCACAATCCTGCATCATCAAAAGTTAAGTGGAAGCCATATCAATAAGACACTCTTATAAATACAGAGTAAAACATATAGTACAGTCCGTATTTGGAGAATTTTCTTTTTCTTTTTTTGAAAAGCTACATGTTATTAAAATATTACGTTGACGCACAAGTTCAGAATCAGAGATAGGGACTTCCCAGAAAGTGGTCATTGTCAACAGAAATGGTAATGGTACAAGGCCTTTCCTAGATGAAGGTAAAATTACCATCATTGTTATAAAAATTAAAACGAAGCAAGTGGGAACATGACATGCACAAGCATTAGAAAAAAGGTGGTCCCTACTCATTTCAACAGCTTATTTTCAGCTTTAAATGTTTTGCAAATTTGCATCATTACAAAAGTAAGGTATTACATATTACACCCTAAAAAGCAACAATATACTAACACCTCTTTATTTGGAGGAACATAACCATTGAGCTTTGCTGCGCTAAAAAATTCTGGATGACTCACATCAATCTCTTCATGGCTGCAAGTAACAAATTTAAAAGGGAGAAAAAAGAAGTATAAGGTTCGTGATAAGGATATTGATCTATTTGGAGGATGAGATGCATAATGCTGAACAAACTAAGTCCAAAACATTCATAACTTATCCAAACTCTTTTTTAGTTACTGGTACTAAAATGGTCACTTTCTTGGATATATAAGTATTATGGACACTAAGTTGCAGAGAGACGTGATGCACATTGATCATGAATACTAAAGATAATCAGAGTGTGAGTGACACATACCCTAGTAGTGTTCAAACAATAAAGAATTCTCTATTTATGTTCAAGGAGCTAACTGAAGCACAAGCTTGCCAATAGAAGGAAAAGGACAAAACAAATGCGAGCAGTTGGAAGAGGATAAAGCAAAATGCTCCCCCCACCCACACACGCACAACATAAAAAGAGTAAATAAACCATAGCAGAAAATGCTCACCTAACATTCAGATCACCACACCAGACAAGAGGCTTATCTGAAGATTGAAGGACAAAGTCCAATATCCTTTTATCCCATTTCCTTCTCCTTATAAATGAATTTTCCTCCTCTTTCCAACCGTTGTTTGGTGCATATGTATTCAATAAGCGGAATGACTCGAATTCAGCTAAAATGACCCGGCCATCTGGTTCATGCTTTGAAGCTAGCAACAAAGACAACTATATGATTCAACAGCCATTCCATTGCAAATGCAGAAAACAGAAACAGCATTCAAGTGATAGATTTCAAAGCATGAATGCTCCTACTTAGACGTTTCTCTTCTATATTTCCTGTGTACCAAGGTTGCGTTTTGCGTTTTTAATGAAATTTTACTTATAAAAAAAAAAAAGAAGAAGATTTCAAAGCATGAATTTGTATACAAGACTTTTCCAAGTATGGAATTAATAGATGTAAGGATTAGGAAAATGAAACACACATTCTTCTTTTTTATTTGGCAAATATATAGACATGCGTTCTGGCTAAAAAAGTAGTTCACAATATACAAGTAATGAAAGCATATTGTACTGAGTTTTAGAACCTCTTTTACTTATCAAAGAAAAAGTTTTAGACCTTCTCCATCAAAATTACAAAATCACAAAATTTAAGGCTCTTAAATGTCATTGTCATTGCCTACGCAAACAATAAAAAAATTACAAGATTCCTTTCTGTTATCACCACTCACATGTAGGCCCTAAACCTAACTGATGGAAGAAAAAGAAAAGAAGAAACAACAAATTTATGGGGCTAGCTCCTTTAAAAAGAATCATAGCAGAAGAAGTCACCAATTGGACAATGATATAAAAAATAGATAGGAAAACAAAGACATCTTTTTTTTTATTTTATAAGTTAATCTATAAATATCATTAAAAGTGTAAGGCGCCCTTAAGTAACATGAAGTATATAAAATGAATACCTAACTAGAATTAGCAAAAAGAAGAAAGAAATTACTATAACTAATTGTTAGAGGAGACACAAAAGCAGTTGTACACCATCAAGTTCCTAATACCCAACCCTCCTTCAGAGATTGGTAAACAAACCTTGGACCAACTCACTAAGTGATATTTGAACTTTTCACCTAGCCTACCCCATAAAAAATCACGCTAGAGCTTCTTAATACGGTTAGTAACACTCGCCAAAAACATAGATACCTGGCATAGTATAAGACTTCATATGATAGAACATTCATATTCAGTAACAACAGACTAACTGAGGTCCCAATGGTCTCATTCAAAATTTTATTACAAAAGGGTGTAGAGAATTAACTAATGCCTCTAATTGGAACTATGCTTTATCAGCACTTGGCTCAACCAACACACCCACATCACAAACATATACTATCTTTCACCCAATTTCATAACATATAGCCAGCAGCAGGCCTACAATGGAGGGTTATGCCGACACAGACATCTGTTTTCCTTTTGCCTAACAAAAGTCGTTTAGATTTCCTTTTAACCAGCTGCTGTGAGATAATACACAGACCATATTTTTTATATAAGGACTGCAATAGCCCAAATCTTTGACAATAATTGACTTTAATCAGGACTATAAGTCTAAACAGACAACACAAAAGTTATAGTTCAAAAACCAATCACATCTGCAGCTTCCAAATCCTTCAATATAATCCATGTGCTTTTAAGTAATTACAAGCATACCTTATGCAATTAGGTTAGATTACACACACACAAACACACGAAGAGGAATAGCTAAAATGATTAAAGACTCGTATTCAGGAGATGCATGGAAAAATTGCAGTGTGGAAATAAAATGGTGAGTATCAAATTATGACTTTGGATGATTTAACTCATTCATTCGAGTTCATCCCAGAAATGATTAATACCTGTTTTGTCAAGATTAAAAAAGACCTTTTTTGGTTGGAAACACTTCTTTACAAAAAGTGCAGTTCCCGCATACTTTGAATCTGCAAGAGACCACCAAACACGATAATTTGCAAAGGGCAGACTTGAAAGGGCACGCATCAAAATCTGCATGGTTTTGAATAAAAAAAAATTAATATAATTGAACATTAAATATCAAATTTTGAGCCTTAGACATATTATCAATGTTATATCTATATTAAACTGTTCTCTAAAAAGCTGTGAATGAAATCTACAAGTACGATGTATGCTTCCCTCTTAGTCAATGCCAAGGAAAGCCAAATTTTCAATCACAAGAAGAAAAGAAATATACTTCCCAATTCAATCAGTAAGGTGGGTAAATTTATAAATAAGGCCATTTTCATGTTCTCTACGTTAATGGAAAAGTTATAAAACTTGATAACATAACCAGCACAGCAATTTCAAATATGTTTTGGAACTTAAACAAAAGATTTCGATGAAGGGTATAAAGCACACTTCAACTAATGAGCAACAGGTAGCAATGATGTAATGCACTCATGGCACATTATTATTATTACTTTTTTCATAAGTGCACTCATGGCACATTATAAGTTTCAGTGCTTAGTACAATGCTCAAATTAAACTAATAATCCATTAAACATGAATATGGTCACTCTACATTTGAAAATCTGCTAAAGAATTTCAAGTACACATAAAAAATACGTTAAGTGTTGTTGTAACTATTTGTATCGCTACTGCAGCTATAATCTTCTATGGTTCAATAACATTTTTTTGATAAGTTTTTCTGTTAGATGATATGATATGGTACAATAATACTTTAATTCATCAAAAAAGAGAGTAAAGGGTTTCAATAAAAACAGGAGTCACGTACACACTCAGGCTAGTCATTCATAAAGATATCATACTAACAGGAAAACGTTTTACCTGTTTTTCTTCACGTGATGAGTTCGTATCATCTTTTAATTCTCCTGGATTTTTAGGTGCACCCTTTGAGCCAGCTGCAGGCACCCTTACTTCCTATCAGTTATATGTAGTTAGTTACCAACAATATATTAGGAAAAAGAATTAAGGTGTGGTTGTTATTAGTTTAGAATCATCGTGTACCATAGATGAGCTAAGCCAATTGACAGAACAAAACTAAAGCACACATTAAGGTAAGCTAAAACCATGCTACAGGCTCAGCTTAACATAGCCTCAATATCATAACAACCCTTTCCCATGTGCAGAAACCACTCAAAATCTCAACCCCTAAATAGTGTAATATAAGGCCAAGTACTACTCCATCAGAAGCAAGCAATGAAGCAAGTTAAACCACTAATTCTTCAAAACGAAAAAAAAAATAGAAAACAGAAACAAACATATGTTCGGAAAAATGATCAAATTTCATAAACCCCATATACTGAATTTCCATCAGAGACCAAAACGTCAAACACCCATGCGCCATTCCACACATGCATCCATGTTCAAAGACCCAAACCTTAGATACCCACGTCAGCCCATATATAAAACACCCACTTGCCATTACACTCGTTTGTCAATGTTCATCGAAATCCCACCCGAAATCAAGTAAAAAATTAAATAGGGTACATCAGAATTGAGAGTGTAGGTGTGTGAGTGACTGACTCACCTGTATTGCAATGACATCAGGTTCAAAACTTGTAACCAACTTGGTGAGCTCAGGCCAGTCGTTCTTGACTCGGAGAAGAAAGCTATTGGCATTCCAGGTCAAGAACTTCAACGGCTCTCTCTTGTCCTCGCCAGATATTTCTCTGTTCTCACCCTCGTCCTTTTCAGGAGGTGAGAGAGAGGGCTTCTTTGAAGCCCCTTCCTTCTCTATCGGTTTAAAGAAACGTTTCATTCTTCTTCAAAGTCTCTCAACGGATCAACTCGGTTATAATTTCCCTCAAATATCAGAGGTTTCTGTAATGTCACTCTCTGCAGGCATATGTCCCTCAAAATGATATTAACTTATAAAAATTAATTTATACCCAACTTAAAAAATATTAATATATTATATTAATAAAATCTCTCGACCATAGCCAAAACACCTTAAACTTTCATCGGACCATCATCAAAACCTGATTGAGACCCACCAAGACCTCATCGGTACTCAGGTAGAACCTCACTAGAACACCATTGGGACCCATTGAGACCTTGTCGTGACACTATTGGCCCTGTCGTGACCACAATGTCCCGACAAGGTCCACATGGGGTCTAGGGGAGGTCTCGTTTGAGTCTCGATGGTGTCTCGGTTGGATCTCAACAAGGTCCTAGTTGGGTCCTAGTGGTGTTCCGATCGGGTTCTAGCGAGATTCCAACCAGGTTCCAGAGGGGTCTCGGTGATGTTTTGGCTAGGTCTTGATCGTGTCCCGGTGCGGTCCGAATCAAGTCCCGACAAGGTTCCAGTGGAGTCTGGTGATGTGTTTGGCTATGATCCGACAATTTAAAAATGAGAAGTTCAAACTTGAAAAATGATTTACGGTTTTAAAAAATGAAAACCATTTTACGAAAATTAAAGAAGATTTTTTAGTCAAACTAAAAATATTTCCGTTAACTATTATTTTTCGTCGTACCAAACACCGAAAAATACAGAAAACATTTTTCAAAAATCACTTTATGCTAAAACAAACGGAGTCAAAGTTTGGGATAATCCTTTCCAATGGGTAGCATTTCCGTACTCCCCTTATGTGTTGACGTGGCAATGTCACGTCAGTTATAAAAATGGCTTTTTTTTTTTTTCTTAAACTATCACTCATATACACATTACTTCATTGAATTACTATTTTTCACTAAAGCATTTGTTTTGACGTAAAATATTTTTTGTTAAAAAATATTTTTGGTGAAAAAATGATTTCAGCGCAAAAAGGGACAGCGACTTTAGGCGAACACTATCGACAAATTCCGACAAACTCTGTTGGCTGCAGCTGGCGGATATTTTTGTCAACCTTTGGTTGTGGCTAACGACCAGAGAAAATGAATTGCAGGAGAGTGCATTGCAAGGAGAACCTCAAACTTTTATTGAGCGATCGAAAATGTTATTGATTTGACCATAATTTTTGGTTATACCAAACACAAAAAAATGAAAAAACATTTTTCAAAAAAACATTTTAGGTTGAGACTCGAAACAAACGAAGCCTAGGAGCCGAACCAAAAATTTTGATATGGGGTGTAAATTTTTTTTATTTTTTTATTTTTTAAAAATTACTGAAACAATTAACTTTTGGCAATTCACCTTATCAAAATATAGATTTCTAAAGAAAGTTCAAAAAATTTAGAGGGTTGAAGCCCCTGTATGTCAACCTCCTTTTATTACCATTTTCTTAATAAATAAATAAATAAAACCCGCATTAGTCTAAATTGTTAAAGCAGCGTGAAATGACAAAAATATCCTAAGTTTAGAAACTAGATTTACTTAAATATCCTTAAAGTTGAAAACTAAAAGGAAAAAAAAAAAGCCACTGAAATCATAATAATAATAATAATAATAATAATAATAATAATAATAAAAGGAATATGCGTTTTTAATTTGAAAAACATTTACATATTGTAGGGTCTCTTTTTTGGTTAAAGGTATGTGTAGGCCATATGGAAGAAACATTTATGTATATAACAATAATGCGAGCTCTCAGCCAACCCAAATCAAACTCTTGCGGCCAAGTTTTCAAATGATGGCTTACACAAATACGTCCGAATTTCGTATGCCAATTAGAAGAACAATCAACATAATTTACAAACATAAATTATTTTGTAGTGGCAATGGTAACAGCGACTCTCAGAGATAATCTATGTAATTTTGTACTTTGAAGCTTCTTTGATGGATGCTAACAAAGGAGAAGCAACTAAAACTCTTTTGGCAGTTCGGCTTGCTTCTTTTTTTGGTTGCTCAACTATTATCTTATAAGGAGATTCTCTTCTCACTAGTTTAGCTATTAATGAGCTTTTCTCATTTCAGACTAGTTTCTATTTTGTTTGATGTAAATTTGGTTTTACCTTCTTTTGTTTCTTAAAAAGCTTGTAAAATTTTTCGATGTGCCAATGTTTGTATACATCTAATAGTTAGATAGGCCATTTCAAACCTTGTGTTTAAATACATTCTCACTTCTTCTCTCTTTTTGTCTTCTATTAAGGTTAGAAGTGATAAAGACCATCTTTTATAATTTTCCCTTTTCCCTTTCCCTTGTATTGAATAGAAAAAAAAAAAAAAAAAAAAAACTTTTTTTTATAAGCAAATAGAGGAAACTGAAAAGTAATTACATTAGAGGGTCTTTGCCACTCCTTAAATGAATAGCAAAAAGAAAAGGAGAACAAGTAAAAATGCTACCAAACATATGGTTTACAGCAACCCATCGAGCATCTTGATATGCACTAAAATTGGCACATTTCGAGATTTTCAAAGCCTTCCAATCTGAGAAGGCGAGAAGAAAAAGCTGAATGTCTGCAGTAACAAAAGCTGAATTCCAACCAGGGAACAAACTAAGAGCATTAACAGCAAGGAAACTAAACTTGGTTCTTACCATACTTTGAGCTTTGAAGTCACCATTTCATATGACTCTTAAAAAATGTCTCTTATCATATTAAATTATATTATCTAGAAAATTTTATACACTAAACAATTATTGATAATTATTTAAAAAGTTACAGAATTACTAATTTTGAACCCAGAGACAATTTTGTTTCAAGCTTCTTTGCACGCTTTCGTGCTGCTTCTATCTTCTTCATATAGTGATGCTCCCATACCGACCCAATCATTGTTGGATCGCGAGGATCAACAATTATCTTTTCAAGCGCAACTGCATTCTCAATCAAATACATTGCAAACTCCATATCAATTATTTTTCCCTCAAATCCAACTAATTCCACCAGCTTGAGGCCATGATGGGGACATTTTGGAAATTTTTGTACTTTTCTTCTAACGGGTTTGCTCCAATTTAACTACAATTAGAGAAAAAAAGAAGGAATCAAAATTTAGTTGTTTGCAAACAAATTATTAACACATGTTACAATTATAATCAAGCTGCACAAACATATTGATGCCTTAATCTCAAAATATGAACAACAAAATATTCAGCACTTAACAATAATCGTAGCTTTAGTAAAACTGTGTCAAACAAAATGCTAGAAAAACTCCAAAAATACTATCAATAGACAAAAAATAGGTTAATTTCAGCAGAAGGATTAAACATCTCATATAGATTTACTGCACAAGAATCCAGAACCATAAGGCTCACCTAAATAATTACCTCATGTAACAAACGAGCTACCACCATAAAACCAAATCCAGAATAGACTATACTTGCCTTTAAGCGAACTAAAAACAGGATGAAAAAGAAAGAAATGGACATATATGTCTAATATTTGCACAGGGCATCAGATAACCTCAAACAGAAACAAAGAGAACTCAGAACCAAAAAAAGAAGAAAAAAAATTGAGAGAGAAGAGGAAAGGAAAAAAAAAAAAGGCTACTTTAGGATTGAATCGCAGTGTCGCACACAGTTAAAAGGAGTATTCACAGTGCAGTTAAGGACAAGTAAAACCAATAAAATGGCATGCAATAACTGCTTTATAAAGGTTATCGGCGTGAACAAATACTTGGCCCATACACGAAAATGGAGATATCCAAGGAATCGTGTGATAAAAATAGGAATTAAATACAGGGATAGAAGTCACATTTAATTGTAAATGTAGAGAATGAGATAGGCCACCTAAATCATCCATTCATTCTATGGGAAACCTCCACACTTATTTTTTTAATAAGTAATTCATTAGACACAACAAAAAATTATAATTAAGAACTCCCCTTGTTTACACCATGAACAAGTGATGTCTTGCAACTAAACCAACATAGAAGCCTAGACCTTCAATGACAAGTTAGTCAAATGGTTTGTTTTCAAGGGTTTGCACAGGTTAGGCACATTCCATGCATGCACGAGAGAGATAGAGAAAGAACTTGAAATCTGAGATAAGTAAAAAATGAAGTACATGACAAGTAGACGGATCAAATGATAGATTAGGGAAGTCACATTTAATTGTGCAAGCTGTAGTGTGGGATAGATAATGAATTATCTGCAATAATAGTCTTGATGTAGGATAGATTTGGAAACCTATCTACAACATATTATGTTGTGGGCTTTAGAGTTGGGGTACTAGGGTTTGGGGCAGTAAAATAATGTATTCAGTTTTGAAAATTGATTATGGTTCAAAAAGAAAGGCCACATGAGCCATTCTATTTTTCAAAAGAAAAAAAAGGGAGAAAGTTAAAGCAAAGGCTTGGAGGTTTTTTATGAGGTAGCAAATTAAGGTTTTAAAAGGTTGTTTTGGAATGCTAATCAGCATCATTTAAGCTCTCTCTTAGTGTGGCTACATAGGTGGGCTCGCCTCGTCTTACACCCTTCTTGAGTTGTAAAGCAGAGATAAACTTGTCATCATTCCCCTTAGCTATGGTTAGGACCATGAAGGGGTTGTTGCCCATCATACATATGAGCCCACAAAGGGCATTGGCACAGCCCTATTCGAAGGTTGAAAGGTAGGAAAAATTTTGGCCCCGCTTATTACAACGTAAAACCTTTTTTAGAAAATGTTTTCCCCACTTTTGGGTGTTTGGGGTGGATGAAAATTTTAGATAAACCAAAAACATTTTTGGTTGACAAAGGAAAATAGGCTAATGAGGCATAAAATATTTTACACTTCTCATTTTCACCTGCTCTCCTTCACCGCAAGCCCTTCATTTTCTTTCTCTCTCAAGCTCAGACGCTATATTCACCACCACCCACAAACACCACTGCAACCACCAGACCACCACCAATGCCATCATCGCCACACCCACTACTCCTCCAAGCCCACCCACTACGGTCACACTGCCCCTCTCTCTTGGACCCACCCCAAACCCAACTCCAGCCAACACCCACCACCACTGCCTCGCGTTGCTTGCCACCACCATGCTGGTCACAAGATGAGATTGAGGCCTCAATTGACTCATACTGCAAGAAGTGGTACTCGCTCCAGCGGGGAACCTGAAGGCAACACATTGGCAGGAAGTGGTGGACACGGTGGCCCAGCGATGCAAGGCCTCGACGCTATCCAAGACTTTCGTCTTTACCTTCTTTCTCTCTCTTCTCTCTCACTGTATAATTTGGTTCATTTCTATCTCTATGTGAGCTTTTGAATTTGGTGTTTGTATGGTAATTTTGCTACTGTGCATGCTAATTTTGGGTGAGTGGGGTGATGGTGGTGGTAATTTATGGTGGGGTTTTTAAAGATTTTTCGGGTTCCAACTAAACACTTGAAAATATTTTCCAGACCATTTATTGGTGCAAAAATCAAACTACCATTTTTACAAAATATTTTAAAGATTATGACAGCACTTTTCCTCTTCATGACTTTGAAATTATAATGAGCAATACCCATATAACACAGTACAACTACGAGATTGTGCTTATTAAACACTTGGCAGGCAAGTTAAAAGCTTTATGAAAATATCAACATAGACCACACTGCCATTACCACCATTCTACCATCAAACAAAAATATCCAACTATTTGAAGAATTATCAATTGTAAGGCATGACAAATTTACCTTCAGAGCAAACCTGTACAATACAGGAGCTGCACTTATCAGGGAAGAGAAATCAAGAAGGCTTGCAGAACCTCTTGCAAGGGCCGTCAACTCTAATTCCTTGAGATTAATTAATATAGGAAATTCAAGGAACTCCATCCTTTCCTATATAACCAAAAAAGAGTGAGACAACAAACATTAAAGTATATATTTCAAAGGGAAAACATATAAAGGACAAACATAACCAACATAATTTTGCATACAGACATAGACATAACCCCAAACTCCAATATAACGTCCTCAGCTGCAAAAAATAACTTGAAAACTCACAAAAACTTATGAATTAAGTATACAATATAGTCCCCCAATAGATGCTTCAACAAGGTTGGGTACATGCTTAAGAGGCATGTTATTCTTGGCCCACGTATAGGAATGACACCCCCCCGCCCCCACCCCCCCCCCCCCCCCCCAAGATTTGTCAAAATCTCTACGGTTTTGTAGCTTGAAGCAGGTGGTCATATTTCCAAGTACTTCAACTGGTGCAATGGACCAGCAACTTTTAGATTGACCAGAGTCCGGGAGCGTACCACCTTTAGCCGTTCAAGAAAGGGGCATTCGTGTAAGAAGTACTCCAGAACTTCTCCACTTATATTCACAGATTTCAAATCGAGGGCTCTGAGGGAATTACAGCTGGGAAAACCAAGAGACCGCGATCGCAAGCACCTTATACTATTGCACATTGATGGAAAATGGTAACGATTGAAATCGCCCAAACCTTCCAAGCACAGCTCAAGTCTTTGAACTCTCTTTTCGAGTGCAAAGTTGACCCAATTATCAATGTCATGTCTATAAATCTCATCCAAATCAAAACAAATCCTGAATTGGTCTATAGCCGGAGCCTGATGCAATTCTAGTACACGATTCACACATTTCAGATAATTGGTCCTATCAGTAAATAGTAAGCATGCGCGCTCCTGCAAATAGTATGACCGACCGGGTGCGTCAAAATTTAAATTAGGAACAAAAGTCCAAAGCTTTCTCCATCGGCGAGAAAGGACACTAGTTCTCCCTGCCTCTTTCATTGTAATTAGAGACAGAATCGATACCAGAACTTCATCCGGCATTCCGCTTATCCGATCACCGACAAATCGGTCTCTCTAAGCACCCAATTCAGTTACAACCATGCAAAAGGCAAATATCAGTATGAAATACAAAACCATTCAATTCCCATATAATTCAAAAAATAAAAACGAAAGGGGAAGGGAAAAAAATTACATACCTTTTGTTTTTTGGCATACAAAGAAGCTCTTTTCCCCATTGAAGTTAATATGTTACAGAGAGCTGTAAAACTCAAACTGTAAGCTGCAGGAAATTGTCAAACAAAAAAATATGATAAATCAGCCGATACAGCAGTCTAAAACTATCGAATATCACACAAGAGAGAGTGTACGAAAACAACACGGTGCAAAGCTACAAACTTGCGGCTTTGATTTCGGAAACAATCAAACGCGCAAAGCTAAAGAACCGAACTTTATGTAAGAACAGGTGGCGAAAGAGAACTTTGAACCTGCTCAAGGATTAACCGCGAACAAATTGGAGAGGGGGATCCGGCTTTATAGGCGGTTTTCACTACCGTATATCTGCGATATGTTTTTTGTATGGCCCAGATGGAGCTTTGGTTTTTTAACCCCGCAACCAATGCACAGTTCCGTGAAACAAAACGGAGCGTTTTTTTTTTTTTTTTTTTTTTAACGCAAACAGATAGACCTCTTTCCTTAACACTTTCTGCTCATCTTGGAGAGCGAGAGAAGAAGTCAGGGTTTTTGGGTGTCTTGATTGAAAGATTTGTTGTCCTCACATTCCAGACAACACAAAGAACAAAAAAGAAACACTTTCCAAATTCAGAGAAACGCAGCATCCATAAAAACTAATAAAAGGGAAACGCTTCTCAAAAAGAAAAACTTACAGAGTATTGAAGTCCTGAATATCAGCGTGACTCTGTTTGCGTAGAAAAAAGAAAAGAAAAGAAAAGAAGACGGTGCTGGGTGGGGTGTCTACTTGTATGCCTGTTTTGTTGAAGGAAAGTTTCTCTCTTATTCATCAAAAAAGAAAAAAAAACAATGCATATGTTTTCCTCTTGTTGCATATTCACAAGTACTGAGAAATTATATCAGTTCCCACAAGTAAAATTACATCAAAAAGAAGAAAACAAGATCTGAATCCGAAAAAGAAGGGATACGTACCATTGGAGAGGTAGAGCCGTAGAGGCTGTGATGCAGCAGTGTTGTATTTTATTTATGCATGTGTTTTTTAGTTTTCCTTTCTAATAAGTTTAGGTTTTTCCTTTCCATTCTTGTCCAATTAGGAGTTGTTTAATTTTTTTTTTTTTCCTTTTCCTTGTAATTTAGGAATGTATCTTACTTCTTTCTCTTCTTCTTTGGGCTGAGTAACGCAGACCCGTTTTTTTCTTATCTCTATTTCTATTCTTTCCTTCTTAATTCTCCATCCCTTGCTGTCCGTTGATTTTGTCCATTTATTTTAAGCACGAGTGTTGGAAGATCGACTAGCTTCTTCTCTCTCGGTGTATTGAGTTCCATTCAATTTGCTGGGGGTCATCTTGGTAAAACTTGAGTTTGCCATATTGAGTTTTGGTGGGCCTTGTGAGCAACACTCTGGACATTTGTAGTTGGATTGCAAATCTTTGGGTGGCTTTCTTTGAAACTATATAAAAATATTATATAAAAAGAAGTGCATGACAAGAAGAAGGATCAAATGATGAATTACTTAAATCACATTTAATTGTGCAAGATGTAGTGTGAGATAGATAACGAATTATCTGCAAATAATAATCTTGATGTAGGATAGATAATGAATTATATGCTAGACTCCAAGGCATATAACAATTTTTTTTTTTTTTTTTTATTATGACGAGGAACCACTCTAAGGTAGGGTCACTTCATAAACCCATTCATGTCAGGTAAATCTCGGACCTGTGTAAAGTGCCCCTTCATGAACCATTCCTGTCAGGTAAACCTCGGACCTGTGTAAAGTGCCTCCTCCACACAAATCGAATAATACTCCGGCTTCGCCGGCGGATTGGCCCCAAGAAATTGTTTGCACCCAAAAAGGATTCGAATCTTACACCTCATGTGATCACCACAAAGACCAAGGTCCTTACCATTTGACCAACTCCTTGGGGTTAACAAAACAATTTAAAAAAAAAAAGAATAATGCAAAAACTACATTTTTATATCCCACATCTATTTTACAATGTTACACAGCAGTCCTAACTAATCCTCAAATTTTATTTTTTATTTATTTTTTATCAATGACTGATATAAGAGTCGGTTGAAAATAAATATTAGTATGTGTACAATTATAGAATAAAAATGTAATTTCTAGTATTACTCTTTTTAAATTGGATATTCAACTATAACAAAAAAAAAAAGAAAAAAAAAAAAGGCCCTTTTCCCTGTTTCCCTACTTTGAATACCAAAAAAAAAAAAAAAGAAATGTATCATCATCTGAAATTAATTGTCAAGGAAATTTTATTCACTAAACAATTACAGATAATTATTTGAAAAGTTACAGAATTACTAATTTATCTCCAATGGACAGTTTTATTCCAAGCTTTTTTGCACGCTTTCGTGCTGCTTCTGTCTTCTTTATATTGTCGTACTCCTTTGGCTTCCCGATCATTAGTGGACTGCGAGGATCAATAATTACATTCTCAAGCGCAACTGCACTCTTAATCAAATACGTGGCAAACTCGACATCAATTATTTTTCCGACAAATCCAACCAATTCCACCCGCTTGAGGCCATGATGGGAACATTTTGGGGCTTTTTTTTACTTTCTTCTATCAGGATTCCACGAAACTAACTGCAATTAGGATATAAGAGAAAAAAAAATGCATCACATTTTAATTAATTGTTTGCAAACAAATTATTAAACACATGTATGTTACAATTATAATCAAAGAGCACAACAATATTGATGCCTTAATCCCAAAATATCAACCACAAAAATATTCAACATTTAACAACAGTCAAGAGTACCCGAGCATGCTAATTCTTCATTGGGGGAATGAATCCAAAATGTTCTAAATAGGATTTGATTGAGCCCATGGCTTTCCCCCATGATTATGATATAGTTTACTCTTTTTTTTTTCTTTTTTTTTGGTTTTTTTTCTAAACAAAAAGGTAAGAAGGGGCAACCGGAGTGGTTTTTCTATCTGGCTGTATTCAAGGTAGCCCCCGCCTGCTAAAAACCCGCACAAAAAGGCCAAAACAATAGGAACTACAAACGCTTCATCAAGTCTGATTGAGGCATAACTTGACCCAATCCC
>FXXK01000683.1:0-10326 GCA_900184695.1 Betula pendula
CATTTCCATTCCAGAGGAACCGATTGAATTTCTGTTCAATGGCCTTTAGGATCTTCTTAGGGAGAATGAATATCCCTGTCCAAAAAACCTGCAAACTATATAGGATGGAAGAAATGAGCTGCAGCCTCCCAGCATAGGACAGATTCTTTGAGAGCCAAGAATCAATTCGATTGGTTATCCTTTCTAACAACACAAGACAATCAGCAGAGGAGAGTTTTGTGGAAATGAGGGGAACCCCAAGATAACGAACTGGAAAAAACCCTTCCTTCATTTGCAACTCCTGAGGTCATGCACAAATGCGTGACCCTCTTGACTGAAGAAAAAAGAAAGAACGACCCGGTAGAATACAGACCCAAAAAAGAGAAAAAACAAAAAACAAAAAAAAAGAGAGAGGGAAATTCAAAGAAGAGGGTGTGCGATAAAACAGTGAGAGGGACCAGAAAAAATTTGAGTTTTTCTCTTAGCCATTCTGTCAGAGATTGGAGGATCGATTTTAATGAAATTTCAGTATGTTGTTCCTGGCGACGAGAGTTACGTATTAACCGATGTCGATCATTGGATTTCCTCTCTAGTTGCTTTGGTGCTCAAGAAGACATTTGTAAGCTTATTATTATTAATAATGGAAGATTTAACTGAACTAGATCGCGTGATTCTTTCCTTCACACTGGAGGATTTTTCACATACAAATTTTGGTGTCTTGCTTATCCCCTGTGCATTTGTGATTGTTGTTCACCCATAACATTTGTTATAGGATGCTTGACTTCAGGAGTCAGCAGATTCATGGTGCTATGGAGAGATCGAGTAGCTATCAAAGACTCAAACACCTTTAGAAGACTTCTTGGTCACCGGTGACTTTGACTCTCACAGCACCAAATTTGAAAATATTCTCCATCTTGTCAAAATGCTGAGACACAGCTTATTAATGTTAGAATATATTATAAAATTTGATTTCAGAAATTTGATTGTAATCTCTTATAATAAGATTTGATTATTTTTAAATCTAATTTGATTTGATATTCTCTACCATTTTGTATTATCTTCACCTCTCTATAAATAAAGAAATTTTGTATGATAAACTTTGTAGGTCATAGATCCTGTTAGAATATACGGTTGTATATTTCATATTTGGGTGATATTGTAATATTCTTTATTTAGGGTTGATTGTAATAAAATCTGAGAGATTTGATTACTAAACTTATATTCATCATATACCCTATAAATAGGGACCTTTGTATTGTAGACAAAATCAAGTTAATGAGCACAATATAGCCCTAAGGGCCCTTCAGAGTGGTGAACGTATACCCTATAAATAGGGGCCTTTGTATTGTAGACAAAATTAAGCTAGTGAGCACAATATAGCCCTAAGGGCCCTTCAGAGTGGTGGACGTAGGTGTCTAACATCGGACCACCGTAATTCCCTGTGTCTCTTTCTCTCTCTTACTTCCGCTATTATTTCTCATATTTTAGTATTCCGCACATATTTTAACAAACCAAGTAAAATTCCTGTCTCTTTATTCATAATTTATTTATTTTATCTTTTATTTCACTTATCCTCTCTTGCATATTGCTAGGAAAAAAAAAAAAGAATCACTGTGGAATACAAACTCGTAAATTCGAAGGGCTTATCTGCCTACTTTCTAATCCCTCATATGGCTCTTGGTATCTGCATCTGATGATTGGCAGTGTTCAGGAGGGTGAAGATGTAATGCCTTACAGAAGTTGATATTATATACTGCGTCTTTAGAGCATTTGCAGCAATAAAATGTAAAATACCTAATTAAAACTTATTCTTTTCTATTTTATCTACTCTTTTTTTTTATTACAAATTCGGACAAATTATTTATTATCTTCTCCACTTTCAGCTAAATATTATTTTTCATTCTTTTTTATTATACTCTTGCCAGAGTGACCTCTTGAAGAGGGAGAGAGAAGAGAGAAGCAACAGAGAAAATATTAAAGAAATGATTTAGTGTGCTACAGTGAAACATAATCTTTCCCTATTCACTGTAACGCCAAATTAATGTATGTTAGCTAGCCTTTAGTTAATCAGCTGGAGGTAAAAATAGGCAATATTAGCTAAATTTAACTAATATGAGAATTTTACCTAATTAACCTGCAGGAGATGCTCTTAATCAGAAGAATATTGGTTAATATTACTTGACAGTGCCAAATAACTTAACCAACACTTTCCTCGAGCATTGGGCTCTCTACAAGAAAAAGAAAAATCCAAGTTACACTTTATAGTTATATTTGCCTTTCTTCTTCTTTTGATGACTTTTAGCGACTCCATAAATGGACATGAAGCACGATAGGATGCAATGACATAAGCTTGAGTATATACAGCTGTCGCAAATAGTTACATTTGATTCTTCTTGGAATTAAAGCGATCTAATTCCTGGAATTTGATCTACAAAGTATTCTTTTTTAACCAGATAAAAGGTGGATTTGTTTAGGCTGAAAAAAGCTATCTCTGTCTGTTGTCGCTTCTCTCCATTTTGATCATGGTTGAAAATTTTGGTTCATTTGGAGCTTTAGAAGAGAGAATGATAGGGAATATATAGAAGTGAAACTGCTCCTTTCTTTTTCCCTGTAACAGTTTTGTTTTAACAGCCACCGATCAACGGTGGGACCAGGAGATCCATGCTTCCAACTGCCACCACCCGTGTTACGGTCCGGCCAACACGCACCAAAGCATGTCCCACATGTTCCCGCAAGTAGATCTTACTCGCGGGTATGTGTCCCATGCCCGCCAATGTGTGGATAGCCCTCCACCGAGCATGATGCTCCCTTTCCTCCCATCCACTGCCTTTCACCACTACTACCGGTCTCTTGTGGCGGTCCCCTATCTCCCGACACCCATTGCCCGCACATGGTCTTTACACACTAGTGAGTGGCTTACACGTGCTAGACCTCAACCGGTGGTTCTGCTCCATGATATTATTTCCTTTTTTAAAAAAAAAATTTCCCCTGTATTTTTCTTTTCTCTTTTTTTCTATTTTTTTGGCTAGCTTTTTGTGCTAGCCTTATTTTATGCTTTTTCATTTGTATTTCTAAGTGCTGGGACACGCTTTTCCCCTGCTGCATCTTGTAAGAACAAAATAAAACAAAATTTGGCACATTTGGAGCTTTAGAAGAGAGAATGATAGAGCATACAAGTGAAATTGCATTTCTGCCCACTGCTTTTTAACTTGTTCTGTTTTCACATTTCATGAAGAATTGTTTGTTGTCTCTCTTTTTATTATGCATCGAAAAAGCTGTGCAACATATAAAAGCATAAGATATGCTCGTATGCCCCAATCCCCAATTGCACATTTTCCGCAACTAGATGTATCAAAATGACTCTAAAATTCAGTGAGAGAGGCTACGCCGCATGTGAAAATCTTGAGAAACTATCCAATCACCATATAAGTTGTGGTTTTTCGCATAACAAACATTTAAAGTAACCAAGATTTATTAATTTTCTCCACAATGGACATCACATTGATCGCAAATTTAAAATATAAAAACTAACAAAACCTTAAATTATTCAAATCTAAACTAGAGAAACCAAATTGATAACAGAGTAGCGACAAATATCTAATTTTAAAGAATAAGATTATATATCTATCTTTTAGGTGGTCCATGAATTGAAAATATGCTCCATGTATAGCTCAAAACTAATGGACTACAAACTCCCCAAAAACCTGTAATGAAGCCAAGAACCACAGTAACTTGAAACCATGAGATTTTAAGCCCATTGTCCTCATGATCCCTAATGTTTCCATTGTTTTTAACAATATGGGAACACTGATGTGGAAGTGGGGGGCCACAAAGTCCAAAGTTGCCCTCATATGCAGTGGCATCAAAGCTCTAGAGCTGATCGAGAGCCAGAAGGTATTGGTCCATGCAGATTGTTGTTTGCAACACTAAAGTCACACAAGAAATGTAGACTACTTAATGATGCTGGTATTTCACCAGACAACCAATTTGAAGAGAGATCCAAAGATTCCATGTTTGTGAGCTCAGACATATGGTCTCAACCCTTCTCTAGTCCGATTCATACCGGTTCCATTGCCAGCACAGCCTGCTGCCGCCGTCAGCCACCAGCCACCACCTCCGGCAGTTTCTCCAGCCATCAAAAAAATAATAATAAATAAAATAAAATAAAATAAATTCTTTTTCTCTTTCTTGTTTCCAAACTCAAGGTTACACCTTGTATTTGAGGGAGAATGTTAGAATATATTATTCTCCATTATTATGTTATTCCCTATCTTATTTAGTTTAGGGTTTCTTGGTCACCACTCATAACCTCTCTATAAATAGAGGCATTTGTAATAGTACAATATACACTGAATATACAAGATGTAGTCCTTACGTCTCTTTTCGCTTTCGCTCTCTCTCTCTTCCTTCACTCTTCTCCAATATATTTAATAGAAACTGTCGACTGTAATATCATTTTCCAACTAATAGCACACCCTGAGAGAGTAAAAATATAACCTATCACAAATATCTTTTTATCCAAATCACTAGCATAATCTTGAGACATCTAATCTTCTGTGCAATCTAGCCAAATGTTGAAGGTAGTTTTGAATTACCACTTATCTTAAAAGCTTTAGGTGATTAGAATATGTGAATTTCATCATTTAATTGATATTCTAACATACTATCTCACATGTGGTGAAATAATTTAACTGAAATTGAAGGTTTAACATTTTTTATCAACGTAAACTTACAGGATAAGTGATGATTTAACAAGGCAACTAAAGAACTTTCAAAAGGTTGATTTTTGAGATGACTTTCCAGCCCAATATTCTACCCTAATCCTTCATATTAAAATTCTTGCTTTTAATGATGGTATTTTAAACTTCGTGCAAAAGATAACATATTGAGAGCACTCCTAGTGAAATCATGTTGAAGTGAAATTGGACTAGAAAATGACCAAGGACCAAAGATTTTGAAGGCATTGAAAATGATCAATGCCTACTGTTTTTTTATTCCTTTTCTATTGAATTTGTTGCAGGATGCTTGACTTGAGGAGTCAACAGATTGATGGTATTATAGAGAGTAGCTGTCAGAGATCATCAGACTTTGGTCACTAGTGGTGATGATCAGTCATTGTAAATTGCAAAAGAAACTTGTAAATTCTAAGGGCTTATCTGCCTGCTTTCTAATCCATCATTTGATTTTGATTAAAATGCAAAGGAATATCAATTGCGTGTAGTTTTTTCTAACACGGTCCATAAGCACATATATATAACTTTCCAACACTTCGTTGACTCATTAAGGATCTTGCATTGGTAGTCAAACGTGCCCCAAATCAAATAAATCCATGACAGATTTTCAACACCAAGTTTCACACACCATAGACAGTTGGATAGCTCCAATAACGCGTATTCTAATCGAAGCTTAATTTATATATATGTTGTTAGCAACTAAAAAATTTAAATAGAATTATGCAAATAAGGGGTTGGTTCAAGATTGACTATATATTTTGCTGTTTACATATCAGATGGTAAGCTAAATGATTGATTCTGATTGTCTTGGTTGAGGGACATTAAATGAAATGCATAATTACAAATATCTCTTCATGCCTGAGTCTTAAAATGAATGTAATATTGCTGAGTAGGACCTCAGGATTCCTTTAAGGCATTAGTTGCATTAGAGAGCGGGTTGTAAATTTGTAATATAGAGTTTTAATTCTTCTATGGCTGCATGGGATAGAAACCCAAAAATTAAAATAAATAAATAAATAAAAAGGTTTTGACTAAAATCATAAATGATAGTTTTCTTGGCTTTGGGTGTTTGTTGGGGTTGCCTGACGACAAGAAAACACTAGCGAAAAAAGAAAATCCACCACCCCCCAACAACCAAAAGTTAAGAAATTCAAGAAAACAACAAAAAATAAAAAGGATGAGAAATAGAATCACCACGATTTAAATACTAAACAGATCATGAATACAAGAAATTAGGTTGAATTATAAATGGGTTTCTTTAAATTCAGGTTTGTTGTCAATTAATTTCGATCGTTTTAAGTTTGATTTTGTCAATTTAGTTCATAGATTGACTTTTAGATTTCGTTTATTGTGATCCCTCCTCCCTCCTCTTCAATGTCGACATTACACACTAAAAGCAATTATTTTCATTTTTTTTCAATTTATATTTTGGAAAAACTTCATTTAATCCTCTTGAACTTTCATCGCTTTTGCAATTACTCATCTAAAGTTCAACTATCAATTTAATATATCTAACTTTAAAAAATTTACAATATTATCCCTATGTTAGGATTTTTTATTAAATCCTAACGAAGGCCTTAGAAATTTTTAAAATAATATAATAATATATATATATATATATATATAAGGGTATAAAGGTCATGTTATCCTTTGACTATTAGATTTAACCCCAAATCCTAACGGGAGGGATAAGATTGCATAAAATTAAAAGTTTGATTCAATATATTGAAAACTTTTAAACTTTGAGAAAGTAATTGTAAAAGTAATGAAAGTTCAAGGGATAAAGTTAAATTATCCCTTATACTTTCTAACCAAAAAAGAAGAAAAAAATAAATAAATGATTGTGTAATGGGTCTCTTAGGATAGCGGGCCTTTCATCAGCTTAATATGATTATTAGGTTAGTGGTACTTTGATTAGTGGGCTTTTCTAGTAATAGGTTAGTTTTAATGGACCATTTACCCTGTAATTCTGTTAAGGTGTTGAGCCTTATTGTAAATCCGTTAGAGAGTTCAATAGAGTTGTATAAATACATGGAGGAAAATCAATGAAGGCATGCAAAAAGTATTATCTTGAAATCCATCTTCTTTTCTCTATTTTCTTGGAGGCTGACTACCTCGAATTAAGTCAAATCCTTAGCAAATTCATTCATAAATTCCATAATTACCATCTAATTCATCCGATCCATTTACAGTCTCATTACAGAAATTACCCAAAATACAATCAGAAAATTAAGTCCATTACCATTACAGATAGAGCATACAAGTGAAATTGCATTTTCTTTCAGGTTTCTATGATCATGAACACGTTATTTTGGCAAAGGCATACTGATATCCTTTTTTTTTTTTTTTCCTAAGGCAATGAGGGAAAAGGGGCTACAGGGGAAGGCATGCTGATATCTAATAGCAAACAACCTATCCGTTGGACCATATCATGTTTCACATGTGCTTTTCTTATTTTATCCAACAGTACCTCAAAATTAACAACATATTCAATTATGCTACATATATTAGGTCAAATCATAAAAGCTCTTGTGGGTGTGAATTAACCTAATATGGTTCATCGATCCTGTTTTTTATTTAATTATTTATTTTGATAAAAGAGGCTATGAATAGGTATATAGTAATTTAAGATTTATTTATTTATTTAGATTAAATTCACAATTTCTTATCCGCTTAAATTTGTGTGATAGAATGTGATTTAACATGATATTAGGCAGAGGTTTTGCATGTGAGATAATAACCAATGAGTCTACATAATTATCCTGATATGGTTGGATCATCTATTGTTGTTCAAGATTATTTCTTTTGCCAGTGCATCGCCATGTCTTGATTTTCTTGCTCTATTCTCTTAAGTTTTGTTTGGTACCTGCAATAATATTCTTTATTTGCCTTTGATCTATGCACCAAAAGATGGGGTGAAATATCATTTTCTTTTTTTGTGATTTTATCATTGTTTTGCTGGTCCAAAGGGAAGAGCAGAACAAAATAAAAGAGGAGCCGAAACAGGCTTGTTGCCCCTTCTTACCCCCCCCCCCTCTTTTTTTTCTTTTGATTTGGTGAAAGCCTGAAATGTTGTTATTTCTTTTGGTTGGAAATTTTTAAATTCTTTTTCCCCGTAACAGTTTTATTTTATCAACGGTGGGGGCCATGGGATCACATTGAACGAAATTTGAAAATATGAAAACTAACAAACCTTAAATTATTCAAAGTAAAACTTGAGAAAGCTATTTCATGACATAGTACTCTAAACCAACCAATTGATGAAGACTCTAAAGCGACCAATATACAATTTTAAAGAAGAAGATTATGTACACCTATTTTTTAGGTTGTCGAGGAATTGGAAATATGAAACTCTCCACTTATAGCTAAAAAATAATGGACCACAAACTCCCCAAAAATCTGTAAGGAAGCCAAGAACCACAGTAATTGGAAACCATGGGATTCTAGGCTCATCGTCCTCATTTTGAATGTCTCTGTTGTTGCTAACAATATGGGCACACTCATGTACAAGTGGGCGGCCACAAAGTCCAGGGTTGCCCTCATATGCAGAAGCATCAAAGCTCTGCAACTGAGTGCCTGATGGTATTGGTCCATACAAATTGTTGTTTGCAACACTAAACTGAGACAAGAAATGTAAACTACTTAGTGATGCTGGTATTTCACCGGACAACCGATTTGCAGAGAGGTCTAATCTTTCCAAATTTGTGAGCTCAGAGAGTTGGTCTGGAATGTTGCCTGAGAAGTTGTTCTGACTAAGATCCAGACCATTAAGCATCTTCAAACCGCCAATCTCAACGGGGATGTTACCACTAAGACTGTTGTTTGCAACAAAAATTGCCGGTCCCAAGTTTGAGAGAAAATTGTACTGGATAGTAATACTTGTGGCAAAAATTGGTAAATCCAATTTGTTGTTGTCTACTAGGACCTTTGGTGATATTAATGCTGGCAATCCACAAAGTTCCTTGGGAAATTCACCTGAAATGAGGTTGTTAGATAAGTCTAAACGAAAGAGTCTTGGAAGAGTCGACAACCAACCAGGAATTGAACCCGTAATATGATTTGAATATAGATGTAGACATTCTAGTTTCTTCAGCTTAGATAGCCATATAGGAAATTGCCCTGTCAGTTGGCAAGCACCAAGATCCAAATATCGAAGATTTTCAAATCCATCGGAACCAACTATATTGTCATCAGCTGGCATTGCCTCGTGTAGAAAATTTTCTCCAAGAAGGACAATGTTGAGTGTATTACAACGCATCAGAATCTTGATTGCACCAGTAATATTGGTTAGGCTATTGCTAGCAAGTGAAAGGAAATATAAGAATTTTAATTGAAGCACCTCGGGTTGGATTTGTCCCTCTAATCGGTTTTGGGCTAGTCGAATTGCGATCAAAGACTTGCATGAGTAAAGGCTTATTGGCAAGTTACCATAGAAGTTATTAAATCCCAAGTCTATTATAGTAAGTTGATGAAGACCGGAGAAATTAAAGGTAGAGATGTCTCCTTCAAAGAAATTATCTCGTAAAATCAACATTTTGAGATTTGTACAATTGACCAAAGATGGGGGTAGAGAACCTGTAAAGGAGTTCAAATCGAGGAGCAAGTACTTTAATTTGGAGAGCTTTCCAATATTCATAGGAAGCTTGCCTCCCAATTTATTGCCAGAAAACTCAAGGTTTGTGAGTTTGGCAAGGTTCATAATGTCACTACTAAATGGTCCTGAAAGATTATTGAAAGGTAAGGAGATTTCTTCTAGCCTTGTCATATTGTATATATCATGAGGAAGTAGTCCCGAGAGAGAATTAAAACCTGCCCGAAAAACCTCTAATTTCGAACATTCTCCTAGTCCACTAGGAATATGGCCACTAAGAAGATTATGAGAGAAATCGAGGAGTCTTACAAGGGAAGAATTGCTGCAAGGAAAGGAAGGAATGGGGCCCATGAAACTATTGTTGCTGACATTGAGCTCCATCAACCTCCATGAACTTTGAAAGAATGAAGATGGGATTATTTCGTTGAAGTCATTGCTAGATATGTCAACAATTTGAAAGGATGCAGGCCAACCAGATATATCTCCAAATAGATGGTTGTAGCTCAAATCAAGGACCTGGAGTTGATTTAAGGACGAAAACAAGCCCTTAGGGAGAGGACCTAAAAGTGAATTGTGAGAGAAATTGAGATGAGAGATATATGTGAGATTTCCAAGGGAGGGAGATATACTCCCACTGAGGCCTTTAGAAGGTAACCAAATATGAGTGACTTGACGTTTATAATCACAAGAAATGCCTTCCCACTCACAACAATCAATGGAAGACCAATTTAGTGGAGGAAAAGATGTACTGTTGAAGGCAATGGACAAGAGAGAATCACGATCCATTTGGTTGCAAGCATGATTCGTGGAGAAAATGCCAAAGAGAAACAAGGTGAAGAGGAGATGATGAGGCATCAAGTCGTGCATGGTTCTGGTTTGAAAACTCATATCAGAAGAAGCAGAATAAATTGGTACCTGTTTTTTGGGCCAAAGGAATGAAAGTCAAAGTTCCAGAAGAAGCCAGAGAAAATGAAGCTCATCTTGTATACCTCTCTATGAGTTTACCCAAATTGCAAGTATATA
>FXXK01000683.1:10930-52243 GCA_900184695.1 Betula pendula
TTTGTTGGATAACTCATGCTAGAGGATGGAAGGAAAAGTTCTTGAAGAAGCAAGAAAAAGAAATGAAATAGTATGTATGCCTCTGTATAAGTTAGCCCAAATTTGCAAGTATATTATATATTATCACAAGGAATTGTTTCCTTTTTTTTTTTTTTTTTCTTTGTTTTTTGTTTTTTTTGGAATAACGAAGAATTGGTTTTGTCAGAGATGTCACCTACCTCTCTTTAGTCTTTTGTGTGAAATTTCTTTGAAATTTGATTTTGGGTGTTTCTATTGTAAGTCACCATCAGGGATGGAGCCAGGAGTTATATGGGAGGGGGCCAAAAGTAAATTTATTTTATTTTATTATATTATTATATTCGTCTCAGGATTTTTTATTTTTTTTTTATTTTAATTTTTTTGTTATGTTATTTTTCCATGAACTAAATACTACCTCATACTATAATTATCAAATAACAATTAAAAATATTGTAGTTACAATCAAATACTACATTTATGCAAAAAAATATGTTTGTCCTCAACCCCACCCAGTACCACCAAAGGTCCAAGAGAATTGTCAATAAAATTTTAGTATAGTGTCAAATACCAATTGGCATGGCCCTCTCACATCTCATATGAGATTTACGGTCAAACATGAAAATAAGAATAATAAAAAAAATTCAACTGACAAATGACAACAATATCGGTCATCAAGATAAACAGATTTGTCCTATATCACCATATGATGGTTAATCCTGAATTTTTTTTTTTTCTTAAGTAAGGATCTACTAGCAGTGTTGCTAAATCTACCTCGATTATGACAGTCTGGTTTAAAATTAAATTGGAGGCTCAATAGATCATTGTTTTCTTCAATAAATTTTAGATAACTACAATGAATTTTTTATGTATTTAAAAACATGCAACCAAAACTAATTTCATAAATAATGTAATTTAAAAAATAATACGAATATAAAAACTCAATCATATAAAATTTTGATTAGATACCTAAAACTTTTTGATATATTGACTTCTCCAAAGAAATAGACTGGCTATCAGATGATGGCGTTATTGTTTTTACTAAGGGCTCCGTTGTTTCGATGTAAAATGATTTCTGTCGAAAAAATGGTTTTCAAGGAAATTGATTTTCAGGAAAATGATTTTTGTCGAAAACATTTTTCGTGTTTGCGCATATGGAAAATTGCAAAGATTTTTTATAGTTTCAACAATCATATTAACATATAAAAATTATTTTTCTGCACAATTTAAAAAAATTAATATAAATTGTTTCGGGCGATCCGGAGAGTCCCGAGCAGGTCCTGACTGTCCGGCGTCCTGCCAAGTCTCGACTGTGTTCGGCGGGTCTGGGATGTCCCGTCGATCCCACCGATGGTCTCGGGCGGTCTTGAAAATGCCCGAATGGGTCTTCGCGATGTCCTCAACTGGGTTCCCGATGACGTCTCGGGGGGTCCGAAAATGCCTAGGTGGTCTCGGCGATGTCCCCGACTCGGTCATCGGTGACTTCAGGCGGTTCCGACGATGTCCAGGGCGGCGCTCCCTAAAATGTCCCGGGTGGGTTCCGGCGATATCCCGGGCAGGTCCTGGCGATGTCCCGGGCGGGTCCTGACATATTCCGAGCCGGTCCAGAAAATGTCAGGTGGGTTTGAGATGTCTTGGGCGGGTCCGAAAAGTTTTGGGTGGGTCTTGGAGATGTCCCGCGGTCTCAAAATTCCCAGACGGGTCTCGGCGATGTCCTGGAGCAAATCCCAGCGATGTCTCGGGTGGGTCCCGACCAGGTCTCGGCAATGTCTAGGCGAGTTTCCAACTATGTCCCGGTCGGATCCTGACGAGTCTCGGGCGGTGTCCAAAAATGTCCAGGTGGGTCAGCGTGTCGGGCGGTCCTCAGCAATGTCCCGAGTGGGTCCCGAAAATGTCCCGGGCCGAGGTTCCGGCGATATTCACAAGCGGGTCTAGCGATGTCCGGATCAGGTCCTAAAAATCCTGGCGAGTCTGTGATCGGGTCTGCATTTCCCGGGCTGGTTCATGGCGGGATTCCAACTGGGTCCTGGCGATTTTTCGGGGCGATCCGTGTTGTATTGTCTCGGGTAGGTTCACCGGTCAGCGGGGTCATGGTGATGTTTTGACTGTTTTTCGCCATTGGAAGAATGGACGCTCCAAATTCGAAAATGGTTTACAGTTTTAAAAAGTGAAAACCTATTTTACGGAAAATTAAAGAAGATTTTTCAGTCAAATTGCAAATGGTTTCCGTTGACTATTATTTGTACACATCAAATACCAAATAAAACACGATAAATAATTTCTGAAAATCTTTTAACGCCAAATAAGTTGGAGCTAAGAGGTTAAAGAATCGCTCATTAGGACTAACATGTAGTATTTTTTTGTTATTAACAAAAAAAAGAAAAAAAAAGAAGCCTTAACCGAAACAACAAAACCATTTTCAAAAAATGAAATAAGATAAGCCTCAAAAAAAATAAAGAAAAAAAAAAGCCTAGCCTTTCCAAGTCAAGTCAGCGCTGTGGTGTATTGTTTTTTTTGTCAAAGTTTTGCATTTGTTTCAACTTCATTATTCAGCCCTTTTGTCTCCTTTCCAATATCAAAAACATACCATTTTGTGTTTATTTAACAAATGTGTTTGTTTCATCTCTCTCTTTACCTTTTTTCTGTTTTGTTAAACTAAAACTTATGAACTAAAAGACTCGTTAAAAGAAAGAAAAGAGTAAAGAAGAAGAAAAAAAAGAAGCGAACTCTAGAGAAATTCTAAAGTTAAGAAGGCCAACCTTGTAATGGGTAGGGCCCACCGATTGAAAGTAAAATTATAACCTTTTAAAGATTTTCTTTGGTTTTGAGGGGTGGCTATTGTCAATGCAGTTTGGCACGTATTACGGGTTTTGGAAGCACATGTAACTTTTCCAACATTAATTTTCTTTTTTTGACAAATTAGGATATATTAATATATAACTTTTCCAGGAAGTTCAGAATCCCTCCAAATTCAATATTCGGCACTGTATTGTCAACTGTCTAGTGTGTATTTCAAGCATTGAAGCCATCTTAAGGACTAGCATTGGCGGTCTTGTTGTGTAATTCAGCATTGAAGAGCCAATCTTAGAAGGACTAACATACCATGCATTGAATTACACAACAATAACAGTATATATGCAGGGCTCATGTAGTCCTTAAGAGGCTTTCAATGCTGAATTATACAACAAGACAGTTACTATGACAACAAGACAGTTGACAATACAACGTAATATTGATTTGAGATTCTGAACCCCTTGATATTGGAAAAGTTATATATATATATTATAATATAATATAATTATATTAGATATTCTAATTTTGTCAAAAAATATAAGAAATTCATGTGGAAAAGTACATGTGCTTCCAGCCTTCTAAAACCGTATATGCTGGCTCATGTTAGTCCTTAAAATGACTTTCAATGCTGAATTACACCAATCAAGACAGTTTGACATATACCTCAATATTTGATTTGAGGAATCCTGAACGCCAATATTTGGAAACACAATATTGACAATTCTGAACTCCTAATATTGGAAAAATTATGCATAACTTTTCCAAATATCAAGGAGTTCAGAATTCTCAATATTGACTTTTTCAATATCAGCGAGTTCGGATTCCTCCAAATTCAATATTGACGGCTGTATTGTCAACTGTCTTGTTGTGTAATTAGCATTAAAACATCCTTAAGGACTAGCATGGCGGTCTTGTTGTGTAATTCAGCATGACTCATGGTTAAGTCTTAAGATGGCTTTCAATGCTGAATACACAAAAGACAGTTGACAATACACCGTCAATTTGAATTTGAGAATTCTGAACTCCTATATTGAAAGTTATATAATATTATATCCTAATTTGCAAAAATAAAAATTCATGTTGGAAAGTTAAACTGTGCTCCAAAACCGTAGTAGTGCGAAATTGCATGCATAGTGCCAAAAATCGAAATGATGACCAAGGGATGGCCCTCCCCCCCCACCCCCCCTCCCCCAAAAAAAAAAATTTTGCTATAATTATAGAATTCACACACAATATGTAAAAAGTGGGCAATCAAATTTTTTAAAGACGCTTTGAAGGGGAGAGGTATGTCACAACCTTAGAAAAATCATATGAACAGTTTTCCTAGTAATGTGAACTTCCAACACCCCATCAATATCTAGTGAGAGACATCCAAGTGTAGTGAGAGGACATCCCAAATATAACACGGAAAACGGATGACCGCACCGTGGAGTTACAAACTTAAGAACCTTTCCCTGATATCATAGTTGAATTCACACAATATTGTGAAAGGTGGCATTTTAACTCATTCTAAAGAGACACCTTAAAGGTTGAAAGGATGCCACAACCTTCATAAGTAGCACATGAACTAATTTCCTAACAAGAGACTTCCAACGCAGTTGAAGAAGTCTTCTTGCATGATGCAAGTGCTTACCATATATGGATGATTTTTTTTACGATTCACCCTTAATTTATAATAAATATTATAATCCCTATTCCATTTTATTTGAAATAAAAAAAACCTATCGTATACAGTCCACTTCACATTATTGCTTTAGCTCAGAATGACTGCATCTACATGTAAAATCTTCCATCGTTACAACACAGATAACCGCCTCATTTTATTTGATTTTTCAAAATATCTAGACACATTAATTGGTTAGTTACTTTTACACTAGTCCATTTTAATGACAGAAAAAAAAAAGTTTATGTAAAGTATTTTCTTACAACAATAGCACGTTTCCTAATACTCATTCTTTTTCTAGATGCAAGGAGAAAATTGTTGAAAAAATTCTGCAATAATTTTTTTTCGTGTATTCTAAATTAATATGAAAATACTAGCGGAATTAAAGTTGTACCTTTAATCTAGAGAAGTTAAAATATTCTCTAAATTATTTTAATATAATTTTTTTTTCTAAACATTTGTTTAAAAACAATATTAAATGGTTTTCTTTTTTCTCTCTTTCTCTAATAATTTAATTTAAAGGATTATTTTAATTGGTATAGGAAAGGTAAAGCAAACTATTGTGGAGATTTTATTTGAGTAGGGAAGCAAAAATAGTTTGACCCCCTATATTGAAGAAAAATTTAAAAAAAACTGCTGCTAATGCTTTTAAAATTTAGCTTTGGCCCCTCCAAAATTTTCAAGAAAAAATAATTTGTCCAACCAAAATTTTGGCCCAGACCCAACCAAAAGATCTTATTCTTTACAAGCCAAACGAATTAAACTCTACGGCAATGCCAATTGGTTAAACACATATTACGAAAGCCACCGACTCCGTAGTTTGTTGCTATTTTCATGTTTTTTCAGAAAATTTTCAGCTACTATCTTATTCATGAGAGTCATATAACTATGAAAAATTGCAAAATCAATATATCATTTTGAATTAAATAATATATTTGATGGTTGAAATTTAAAGTTGATGCAGATTCTGAAGCTAAAGCAATAATAAATGTTAGGTGGACTGTAATATGTAATTAAGGACCCACAACATAGCCGTGGTTTCAAGTCCAAAAATGATTTTATTGTCGCCTATGTGAGAGCATGGGACAGTGGAGGTTTTGGCAACCACTATACCTATTTTAAGGTGGTTCCGGCTACTCTTTAAAAAAAAAAAAAAAAAAAAAAAAAGAAAAAAAAAAACCTTAACCTTATTCGACTATGTTTTCTTTCTTTTCTAAGCATTATTTGGTGTAGGTTTTCATCACACTTGAAATTCAAAAAAGTAATATTCACAATTGCTGGCAGAATAATAAATCAGGCAAATAGTTTTATGCTGATTTGGAAGATAATAAAAGATTGAAAAAGCAATAAAAGAATCCTCAATTAATTTGGTAATTCAATCTGATAAGAAACAAAGTTTGGCTCAGTCATCAGCTACTAGAAGCACTGTAGAATGGATTACAGTACTTTATTAAAAGTATCTATTTGCTAATCTAGTCGTATTTAGCTACTGATTATATGGCTAATAAATATAATGTGACTTTTAATTGCGCTGGGAAAACAACGGAGGGTTAGAGCAATAATGTGAGGTGGAGTACTTAGCACGTGTTTCAAGTCAAAAAAAAAACGATTTTCCAACATAAATGACAAAGCAGCCGTCAGTTAATATCAGTGCAAATGGTGAGGGTCAAAACCGTTCAAGCATATACAAATGGGGAAAAGGAAAAAATTTTGTCAAATTCAAAATAATTTTTAGAGTCATTTTGATACATCAGGTTGCTGAAAAATGTGGAAGTTGGGATTGGGCATAAACAACCAGAACTTAAGTCGGGAATTGGGCATAAAAAAACATAGAGATTTAAAGTGGTTTACATGTCATAAATATATATATATATAATAATAGAGTTTTATAAAATACTAAATTTTTTGAGTAATAATATACCATATAATTCTAAAAGTAAAGATTGTCTCATTCACCACATTGTCTCTAATGATGGAAGAAAGCAAGTCAAATTGTAAGATTAGGGAGTGAAATGGCTCCCTACTAGTAGGGAGCCATTTTATGCTCCCTACTTTTTTCCTCAAAGTAGGGAGCCGGATGTGAGCAATAAAATGGTGAAAAATCCATTTTGGCTCCCTACTATAAGGATATCCCTATAATAGGGAGCCGGATGAGAATGCTCTAACATTGTCTTTTTTTTATTAGTACAAACTACCTCATGCTGGCACGCCTCTGGAAGACAAAACAGCTGGCACACACTGGTTCAGGCAAAACAGCTGGCATATTAATAGAATAAAACCATGACTTGCATATTTAAATAGAGTAGAAATTGGGTTATATTAGAAATTGGGTTATCTACATGATTCAGGCCATTGTCGATTTTGACCCTTCAAGTATATATGATATTTGGCCTTTTTTTTTCTTTTTGTTTTTGGCTTCTTTCAAATGTCCTTCCCAAGATGGATCTATTCTTCTCAATAAAATAAAATAAAAAAGTCTTCTCAATACAAAAATCTTTTTTTTTTTTTTACTTGAAACCTACGGCTGCTATTGTCGTCCTTACCACATTATTGCTTTAAATTAGCCGCTGATCAGATGGCGACACCGCTGCCCTGACTAACCTTTCTTCTCATTCATATCTCTTATCATCTCCATCATATTTTTCCATATGATTGTAGGAATAATCTTCTTGATTCTCTCCGCAAATTAAAATTTGTTTTTAAGCTCTTAAAAACTTCTCAGTTTGATTAAATTAGCCAACAAGAAAGCCAGCTTGCATTAATTACTGGCAAGATAATTCATATTTGAAGTTTGAACCACCCTAGCATGCATGTTATGAATAAAAGAACAAAATCATTCCAAAATCAAAACAAAAATTAGGGTTGCTTGGAACCCAAATTAAAGATGATTTGGAGAGGCAGGCTGGGGAATTCATAGTAAATTACTGGTGTCGTAAATAGTAGATTGAGTAGAGAATCCAACTCTAAATTTGCCATCTCCCACCATGGTAAATTTCTAACAAGAAAGGCCAATATTAAGATATAGAGTTTATAAAAACTCTCTCTCTCTCTCTCTCTCTCTCTATATATATATATATATGAAATGTAGGGCCACTTTAAATCTCTTGTTATGCCCAATTCCAAACTTTTAAGTTCTGCTTTTTTGTATGCCCAAATCCCAAACTGCACATTTTTCACACCTTGAATTATCAAAAATGACTCTAAAATTTAGTGAGGAGACTATGTCAACGAGCATGGAAAATATCGAGAGAATTGTCACAATGAACCAAATAAGTTGGTGGTTTTTCATAGTGCTAAACAGTAACATGGCATGACAAACAAAGGTTAACCAAGATTAATTAAATTTCTCCACCAACGGTGATCACATATATTGAGCGTAAATGAAAATTGAAAAACTAGCAAAACCTCAAATATTCAAATTGAAACTTGAGAAACCAAATTGATGACAGACTCGATTATAATATAGTGATAAATTGATCAGATAACAAACTCTAAAGCAACTAATATTGCAGATTTTAAAGAATACGATTATACACCCACCTTTTATATATGTTATCCCAAAATTGAAATATGCAAACTCTTACTATAGCTATAAAGTAAGTGGACTACAACCCTCAAAAACCTATTATGAAGCCAAGAACTACAATAACTTGAAACCATGGGATTCTATGCCCATCCGTCATCCATCTCTAATGTCATTTCGTTGTTCTAACAATATGGGCACACTCATTTGGAAGTGGGGCCACAAAGTCCAGGATGCTTTCATATGCAAAGGGATCAAAGCTCTGGAACTGAGTGTCTGATGGTCATTGGTCCATGTAGATTGTGGTTGCAACACTAAAATGAGACAAGAAATTATAGACTACTTAGTGATGTTGGAATTTCGCTAGACAACCGATTTGCAGAGAGGCCAATCCTTCCAAGTTTGTAAGCTGGGACAGTTGTTCTGGATGTTGCCCAAGAAGAATTGTTATGATTGAGATTTAGATAATGAAGCAACTTTGAACGGCTAATCTCAACAAGATGGAGCAGGCAACTAGATATATCTCCAAATAGACGATTGTAGCTCAAATCAAGAACCTTGAGTTGATTAAGGACAAAAACCAATCCTTAGGGAGAGGACCCGAAATGAATTGTTTGAGAGATTGAGGTGGGAGAGGCATGTGAGGTTCCAAAGATATGGAGATATACTCCACTAAGGCCTTTAGAAGGTAACCAAATTTGGGTCAACGTTGACCTTTATGATCACAAGAAATGCCTTCCCACTAACAACAATCATGGAGGACCAATTTAGTGAGGAGAAGACGTACGTTGAAGCTAAGGACGAGAGAGAGTCTCGGTCTATTTTGGTTGCAGGAATGATTGGTGGAGAAAATAGCAAAGAGAAACAAGGTGAAGAAGAGATTATAAGGCTTTAAATATAGCATGGTTCTTGTTTGATATGCCAAACCAGAAGAAAAATGGTTATGAACTATCGCTAAAAGTATCACGTTGTATTATATAGCTCTTGATTTGCATGTACTTTTGCCCAAATGGTAAGTAATATTGGTCATGGAAAAGCTATTCTTTCTTTTTTTTTCCCCCCTTCTATTCAAGGGGAAGAAGGGAATTTACAACATAACATAATATAAAATAGGAAGGCAACCCAAACAACAACCTTGAAACATCCAAAATCAATGCAGTGAACGAGAAACTGTTGGGAATGGATCAAATAATGACTCGCCCATCAATAAGAACGAAGAGCGGCCAACCTAAAGCTGCTTTAAGAGGCAACCACAAATGGCTTCGAGAGGAGACCTTTTGAAGCCAGAATTATACAATCAAACCGCACCGAAAAAGGCTGCAACAAAGCTGCTGACAAACCTGAAAAAAAAAAAAAAAAAAAAAAAAAAATGGAAAGTAATAACTAAAATAAATGCACAAAGTAGATCCACCGGGAGGAAGATGTTGTGGAAATGGTGGCCTGGCCGGCGAACCAATGCCGGTGTATGAACATCACGCGCCAGAGATAGGCGCTAGACGAGCCAAAACGACACAAAGGGCCGACAGTTGTGGCGAGATGCAGTGGATGGTGCACGCGCATCGGAGGAGCATGCACGCATTGAACATGGAGGGCACGCGCCGGCACATGCAAGTCGACGGCGACGCGAGCAGGGCAGGAAGCGAGGGAGCCCTGGATCTCTGTGGGGTGGTGCGTGTGGTAGTGGAGCTCAATTAAAATTGATGGATCTGATTGAAAAAACCAAAACCAACAATTTCAAAGAGGTAGATCCTAGGCGAGACGGCGAGTTTGTGATGGAGTGAAGCGAACAAAATCTGCTTGTGCAGAATAGAGCCTTGGAGAGGCCGCGATAGGGCCTCAAAAGAGGTGATTGTGCCTCAGAAGAGAAGAAAGGGGTGGGAGAGGAGGAAGTGGGAAGTAAGGGAAGGAAGGGAGGAGGAAGGTTCGGTTCCCTCCTCCATGCAGCAGAAAAAAACCTGGTTACTATTAGGAGAGAGAAGAGAGGTTTGCTACATCAAAAAACCTTGGTTACTATCAGCAGAAAAACCTTGTTTACCCAAATGTTCCTTAATGTCATGAAAAGTATTCAAGTTCACTATCTATTGATTTTCGCTGCAATGCAAATTAAGATTCTTGCGTGTAGTTCCTATGGTAATGTTTTGGAATCATGTATAACTTCCAAACACAAAATTATTTTGGAATTGACAAAACTTTTTCCTTTCCCCTATTTGTATGCTTCAACCTCCACCATCTTGCACTGATGATACTGACGACTGATGGCTGCTTTGTCATTTATGCTGGAAAATCGTTTTGGACTTGAAACCCCACGGCTACAGTACTCCACCTCACATTATTGCTTAAGCCTCCGTTGTCCCACGTTAAAATGCACATATATTCGATCCCGCAGCCAATAATCAGTAGCTAATTACAGACTAGATTAGCATTTGATCTTTTAATAAAGTACTGTATCATTACAACCAGTGCTTTTATGTAGTCTGATGACTGAGGCAAACTTTGTTGTCTCTATCAGATTTGAAATTACCCAAATTAATTGAGGTCTTTTATTGCTTTTTCAATCTTTTATTATCTTCCAAATAGAACAAAAAAATTTGTCCTGATATTATTACTGGCACAATTGTGATAAGTACTTTTTGAATTTCAAGTGTGATGAAAAAACCTACACCAAGTAAGTCTTAGAAAAGAAAGAAAACAAGTCGAGATAAGTTAAGGTTAAAAGAAGTAGCCGGACCACCTAAAACCCCCACGGCTACTGCTATGGTCCTTAATTATACAGTCCCAACTCACATTTATTATGCCTTAGCTTCAGAATCTGCATCAACTTTAAATTTCTGCTATAAAATTGATATTATTAATTTCAAATGAAATTAAGTGAATTTTTTGTCCAAGTATATATGGGGCTAACCAGTAATCATGCTTGTTCGCACTGTGGGAAGATAAAATCATGAGGTTCTTATAAAATACGATCTCGAATCAAAGTCTAAAGAAATTAGGACCATCTCAGATATTTGCAAATATCCTAACTCTGATTATTTAGCAAACTTTGTGTTTCTATCAGATTAGAAATTACTAAACTGAGGTTCTTTTTTATGTTCCAAATTCCTCTTTCTTGTGGATTAATACCGCGTTTACTGTTATTATTTTGCAAATGTTTTATAGTTATATGAATCGTTCAGAATAAGATAAGTAGCTGAAAATTTCTGAAAAAAATGAAAATAGCAACAAACTACGGAGTCGGTGGCTTTCGTAATATGTGTTTAATCCCATTGGCATTGGCCTAGAGTTTATTTTCGTTTGGGCTTGTAAAGAATAAGATCTTTGGTTTGGGTCTGGGCCAAAATTTTTGGTTGGACCAATTATTTTTTTCTTGAAAATTTTGGAGGGGCCAAGCTAAATTTAAAAGCATTAGCAGCAGTTTCCTTTAAATTTTTTTTAATATAAGGGGTTAAACTATTTTTTGCTTCCCTACTCAAATAAATTCCACAATAGTTTCCTTTATCCTTTCCCTATACCATTAAAATATCCTTTAAATTAAATGTTAAGAGAAAGAGAGAAGAAAGAAAAACATTTAAATATTGTTTTAACAAATGTTAAGAAAAAAAAGAGAGAAGTTTTTTATATTAAAATAATTTTAAGAGACCACTTTTAATTTCTAAATTAAAGGTACAACTTTAATTTCGCTGTATTTCATAGTTTAAAATACACGAAAAAACTATTGCAGTAATTTTTCAACAATTTTCCACCCTATTTTCTCTGCATCTAGAAAAAAGAATGAGTATTAGGAAACGGTTGCTATTGTTGTAAGAAAATACTTTTACATAAACTTTTTTTTTTCTGTCATTAAAATGGACTAGTGTAAAAAGTTAAAACTAACCAATTAATGTGTCTAGATATTTTGAAAATCAATAAAATGAGGGCGGCTATCTTGTTGGTAACGATGGAGATTTTTACATGTAGATGCAGTCATTCTGAGGCTAAAGCAATAATGTGGAGTGGGACTGTATACGATTAGGATTTTTTTTATTTCAAATAAAATGGATAGGATTTAATATTTATTATAAATTAAGGGGTAGAATCGTTAAAAAAAAATCTCCATATATGTAAGCACTTGCATCATGCAAGAAGACTTCTCAACTGCTGTTGGAAGTCTCACATTGTTAGGAAAATTAGTTCATGTGCTACTTATAAGGTTGTGGCATCCTTCAACCCTTAAGGTGTCTTTTAGAATTGAGTTAGGCCCACCTTTCACATATTGTGTGAATTCTAATATGATATCAGGGAAAGGTTCTTAATTTGTAACTCCACTGTCATCCGTTTTCACGTGTTAATTTGGATGTCCTCTCACTACACTTGGATGTCCTCTCACTAGATATGATGGGGCGTGTTGGAAGTCTCACATTACTAAGGAAACTAGTTCATATATTTCTTCTAAGGTTGTGACATCCCTCACCCTTCAAAGCGTCTTTTAAAATTGAGTTAGGCCCACTTTTTACATATTGTGTGTGAATTCTAATAATTATAGCAAAATTTTTTTTTTTGGGGGGGAGGGCCATCCCTGGTCATCATTTGATTTTGGCTACTATGCATGCAATTTCGCACCTACTACGGTTTTGGAAGCACAGTTTAACTTTTTCCAACATGAATTCTTTATTTTTGACAAAATTAGGATATAATATTATATAACTTTTCCAATATAGGAGTTCAGAATTCCTCAAATTCAATATTGACGGTGTATTGTCAACTGTCTTGTTGTGTAATTCAGCATTGAAAGCCATCTTAAGGACTAACATGAGTCATGCTGAATTACACAACAAGACCGCCATGCTAGTCCTTAAGATGGCTTTTAATGCTAAATTACACAACAAGACAGTTGACAATACAGCCGTCAATATTGAATTTGAGGAATTCCGAACTCCTGATATTGAAAAAGTCAATATTGACGAATTCTGAACTCTTGATATTGGAAAAGTTATGCATAATTTTTCCAATATCAAGAGTTCAGAATTCGTCAATATTGCTATTTCCAAATATTGGAGTTCGGAATTCCTCAAATTCAATATTGACGGCTGTATTGTCAACTGTCTTGTTGTGTAATTCAGCATTGAAAGTCATTTTAAGGACTAACATGAGCCATGCATATACGGTTTTAGAAGGCTGGAAGCACATGTAACTTTTCCACATGAATTTCTTTATTTTTGACAAAATTAGATATATATATATATATATATATATATATATATAACTTTTCCAATATCAGGAGTTCAGAATTCCTCAAATTCAATATTAACGGTTGTATTGTCAACTGTCTTGTTGTATAGTAACTGTCTTGTTGTATAATTCAGCATTGAAAGCCATCTTAAGGACTAACATGAGCCCTGCATATATACTGTCTTGTTGTGTAATTCATGCATGGCTCATGTTAGTCCTTAAGATGGCTTTCAATGCTGAATTACACAACAAGACCGCCAATGCTAGTCCTTAAGATGGCTTTCAATGCTGAATTACACAACAAGACAGTTGACAATACAGTGCCGAATATTGAATTTGAGGAATTCTGAACTCCTGGAAAAGTTATATATATATATATATCCTAATTTTGTCAAAAATAAAGAAATTAATGTTGGAAAAGTTACATGTGCTTCCAAAACCGTAATAGGTGCCAAACTGCATGCATAATAGCCACCCCTCAAAACCAAAAAAATTTTAAAAGGTATAATTTTACTTTCAATCGGTGGGCCCTACCCATTACAAGGTTTGGCCTTCCTTAACTTTTAGAAATTTCTCTAGAGTCTCCGCTTCTTTTTTTTCTTCTTCTTTATCTTTTCTTTTCTTTTAACGAGTCTTTTAGTTCATAAGTTTTAGGTTTAACAAAACAGAAAAAAGGTAAAGAGAGAAGATGAAACAAAACACATTGTTTAAATAAAACACAAAATGGTATGTTTTTAGATCTTGAAAGGAGACAAAAAGGGCTGAATAATGAAGTTTGAAACAATGCAAAACTTCTGACAAAAAAAAACAATACACCACAGCGCTGACTTGACTTGAAAGGCTAGGCTTTTTTTTTTTTTTTTTGAGGCTTTCTTTTTCTTCTTTTTGAAAATGGTGTTTGTTGTTTGGTTAGGGCTTCTTTTTTTCTTTTCTTTTTTTGTTAATTAACAAAAACTAACTACATGTTAGTCCTAATGAGCCGATTTCTTTAACCTCTTAGCTCCAATTATTTCGGCGTAAAATGATTTTCAGAAATTATTTTTCGTGTTTTTTGGTATTTGATGGTGCTACAAATAATAGTCAACGGAAACCATTTTCAATTTGACTGAAAAATCTTCTTTAATTTCCGTAAAATAGTTTTCACTTTTTAAAACTGTAAACCATTTTTCGAATTTGAGCGTCACATTCTCAAATTGGCGAAAAACAGTCAAAACATCACCAGACCCCGCTGGAACCCGGTTGGAACCTACCCGAGACATCAACAGGACTCGCCCGAAAAATCACCAGGACCCAGTTGGAATCCCGCCATGACCAGCCCGGGAAATTGTCAGGACCCGATCAAGACTCGCCCAGGATATTTTAGGGACCCGACCGGGACATCGCTAGAACCCGCTTGGAATATCGCCGGAACTCGCCCGGGACATTTTCGGGACCCACTCGGGACATTGCTGAGACCCGCCCGGGACATCGCTGAGACCCACCCTGGACATTTTTTGGACCCGCCCGAGACATCGTCAGGATCCGACCGGGACATCGTTGGAACTCGCCCTAGACATTGCCGAGACCTGGTCGGGACCCACCCGAGACATCGCTGGGATTTGCTCAGGACATCGCCGAGACCCGTCTGGGACATTTTTCGAGACCCGCCGGGACATCTCCAAGACCCACCCAAAACATTTTCGGGACCCGCCCAAGACATCCAAGACCCACCTGTGACATTTTCTGGACCTGCTCGGAATATTGTCAGGACCCGCCCGGGACATCGCCAGGACCTGCCCGGGATATCGTCGGAACCCACCCGGGACATTTTAGGGACCCGCCCGGGACATCGTCGGACCCGCCTAGAACGTCACCGGACCGAGTCGGGACATCGCCGAGACTGCTCGGGACATCGCCGAGACCCACCTAGGACATTTTCGGGACCCCCGAGACGTCATCGGGACCCAGTTGAGACATCGCCGAGACCCATTCGGGACATTTTCAAGACCCGCCCGAGACATCGTCGGGACTCGACCGGGACATCACCAGGACCCGCCCGAGACACAGTCGAGACTTGGCAGGGACCGTCCAGACCCCAGTCAGGACCTGCTCGGGACATCTCCGGGATCCGCCCGAAACAATTTATATTAATTTTTTTTAAATTGTGCAGAAAAAATAATTTTTATATGTTAATATGATTTGTTGAAAATATAAAAAATATTTGCAATTTTCCATATGCGCCAAACACCGAAAAATGTTTTCGACAAAAATCATTTTCCTGAAAATCAATTTCCTTGAAACCATTTTTCGACAGAAATCATTTTACATCGAAACAAACGGAGCCTTAGTAAAACAATAACGCATCACTGATAGCCAGTCTATTTCTTTGGGAAGTCAAATATATCAAAAAAGTTTTAGGTATCTAATCAAAATTTTATATTGATTGAGTTTTTATATTCGTATTATTTTTTAAAATTAATTATTTATGAATATATATAGTTTTTGTTGCATGTTTTAAATACATAAAATATTCATTGTAGTTATCTAAAATTATGAAGAACAACAATGATTCTATTGAGCTCCAATTTAATTTTAAACCAGCTCATATCGAGGTAGATTTAGCAAACCTGCTAGTAGATCCTTACTTAAGAAAAAAAAAAAAAATTCAGATTACCATCCTAGTGATAGAGACCAAATCTGCTTTATCTTGATGACCGAGTATTGTTGTCATTTGTCAAGTTGAAATTTTTTTTATTATTCTTATTATCATGTTTGACCGTTAAATCTCAATATGAGACTGTGAGAGGGCCATGCCATATGTGGTTTTGCACACTATTCTAAATTTTATTGACAATTCTCTTGGACCCTTGGTGAGTACTGGGCTGGGATTGAGGACAAACATATTTTTTTGATAAATGTAGTTATTTGATTGTAGACTACAATATTTTTTAATTGTTATTTGATAATTATAGTATGAGGTAGTATTTAGTTCATGGAAAAATAACAATAACAAAAAAAATGTAAAATAAAAAAAAAAATAAAAAAATCCTGAGACCTGAAATAATAATAATAATAATAAAATAAATAAATTTACTTTGGCCCCTCCCCATATAACTCCCTGGCTCCATCCCTGATGGTGACTTACAATAGCAACACCCAAAATCAAATGGCTCAAAGAAATTTCACCACAAAAGACTAAAGAGAGGTAGGTGACATCTCTGACCAAAACAATTCCTTGTTATTCACAAAAAAAACAAAAAACAAAGAAAAAAAAAAAAGGAAACAATTCCTTGTTATATATAATATACTTGCAAATTTGGGCTAACTTATACAGAGGCATACATCTATTTCATTTTCTTTTTTCTTGCTTCTTCAAGAACTTTTCCTTCCATTCCTCTAGCATGAGTTATCAAACAAAAACCATGCAAGACTTGATGCCTCCTCATCTCCTCTTCGCCTTGTTTCTCTTCAGCATTTTCTCTGCAAATCATGCGTGCAACCAAATAGACCGCAACTCTCTCTTGTCCTTGCCCTTCAATACTTCTTCTCCTCCATTAAATTGGTCTTCCATTGATTGTTGCCAATGGGAAGGTATTTCTTGTGATGATAAAGGCCAAGTCACCCATATTTGGTTACCCTATAAAGGCCTCAAAGGGATTATATCTCCCTCTCTTGGAAACCTCACATATCTCTCTCACCTCAATCTCTCCCACAATTCACTTTTAGGCAGTCTCCCTAAGGATTTGCTTTCTTCCTTGAATCAACTCATGGTCTTTGATTTGAGTTACAACCGTTTATTTGGAGATATATCTGGCTGGCCTGCCTCCATTCAAATAGTTGACATATCTAGCAACCACTTCAACGGGACAATCCAATCTTCATTCCTTCAAAGAGCATGGAGGTTGATTGAACTCAAGTAACAATAGTTTCGCAGGCCCTATTCCTTCCTATCCTTGTATCAATTCTTCCTTTATCAGGCTCCTCGATTTCTCTCGTAATCTTCATAGTGGCCAAATTCCTAGTGGAATGGGGTCATGTTCCAAACTAAAAGTTTTTCGGTCAGGTTTTAACTTTCTCTCAGGATTGCTTCCTCATGATATCTACAGTGCTACAAGGCTAGAAGAAATCTCTTTACCTTCCAATGATCTTTCAGGACCTATTAGCAGTGAAATTGTGAACCTTAAAAAACTCACCAGCCTTGAGTTATATGAAAATGAATTGAGCGGCAAGCTCCCTGTTAATATTGGAAAGCTCTCCAAATTAAAGTACCTAATCCTTCATACAAACTCCTTAATAGGTTCTTTGCCTCCATCTTTGATGAATTGCACAAATCTCAGAGAATTGATTTTACGATACAATTTCTTTGAAGGAGACATCTCCACATTTAACTTCTCCACTCTTCATCAACTTACTACTATTGACCTGGGGTATAATACCTTTTTTGGTAACTTTCCAATAAGCCTTTACTCATGCAAGTCCCTAAGAGCCATTCGACTTTGCTACAATAGACTAGAAGGACAAATCCTACCTGAGGTGGCTCAATTGGAATTCTTGTCTTTCCTTGCACTTAGTTATAATAGGCTAACCAATATCACAGGGGCAATCAAGATTTTGATGCATTGCAAAACTCTCAGCATAGTCATCATTGGAGGAAATTTTCTACATGAGGCAATGCCAATTGGTGATAGTATTGTTGGTTCTAATGGACTTGAGAATATCCGATTTTTGGATCTTGGTGGCTGCCAACTGATGGGTCAATTTCCTATATGGCTATCTAAGCTTAAGAAGCTAGAAGCTCTATGTCTAACTTCCAACCGTATCACAGGTTCAATTCCTGGTTGGTTATCGACTCTTCCAAGGCTCTACAATTTAGATTTATCTAATAACCTCATTTCAGGTGAATTTCCAAAAGAACTTTGTGCATTGTCAGCATTAGTATCAGCAGAGGCTCCAGTAGACAATAGCTATTTGAATTTACCCATTTTTTCTTTTAGCTATGGTTACGTGGGCCAATATAATGTTCTCTCGAACATGCGACCAACAATAAAAATTGCAAACAACAGTCTTAGTGGCAACATTCCCATTGAGATTGGCCGTTTGAAATTGCTTCGTCAGCTGGATCTTAGGCATAACAACCTCTCAGGAAACATTCCACACCAAATATCTGAACTCACAAAGTTGGAAGCATTGGACCTCTCTACAAATCGGTTGTCCGGCGAAATACCAGCATCACTAAGTATATTGCATTTCTTGGCTCGGTTTAGTGTTGCAAACAATAATCTGCATGGACCAATACCATCAAGCACTCAGTTACAAAGCTTTGATGCCACTGCATATGAGGGCAACCTTGAACTTTGTGGCCCCCCACTTTCACATGAGTGTGCCGATATTGTTAGTACCAACGAAGACAATGAGGATGAGGAAAATGGGCCTAGAATCCCATGGTTTCCGGTTAGTGTGGTTCTTGGTTTCATTGTAGGTTTTTGGGGAGTTTGTGGACCTTTGCTTGTAAAATTTATGTCTCAGTAGCAGTGTCTTCAGCCATATTGCACAGAAGGTTTTAAGTATATAATCTTCTTCTTTAAAATTACATATTCGCTGCTCTGGAGTATGTTATCAATTTGGTTTCTCAATTTTTATTTGAATGATTTAGTTCTCAGTGTTGGCAGGATATTCCAGAAAGTATAACAAATAAGGGCAGCTAAGAAAACTAAATTAAATCAGTTCTTATGAAACAAAATACGCTGTTGCAATTTTCTCCAAGAAAAACAGAGCTGAAAAACAGGGAAGATGGGAGCTGCAAAATCTTCTTCTTCTTTTTTTTTTTTTTTCAATAATTTAAGGAATAAAGATGACAAAACTCTTGCATTAAAAGTCTCATTCTTGTAGTCCGTCAAAACATATAAGAATTGTATAAGTCAATTATATGACAATAGATTATTGTTATCAGTTATTTCAGCTCAAAAAAAAAAAAAAAAACCAATAATAATCAATTAAGGATTAAAAAAAACACACACACACACACAAGAATCGACTTGCGCATTGACTATTTTATTCTCATATATTTCTGATCTCACGCGGCGTGCAATAAATGGAAATAGGGGATTTTAATTTTGAAATAATGTTGTGTAATTTTTTAATTCTTTTTCCCATGAAAGAAGTTTTAACTGTCCTGAAATTGAATTCAAATTAACAAAATGTGAAAAATCCAGTTGACAAGCTCAACACAGGCAAGATCTGATCTTCTTCATTGATTCACAACATGCTTTCTTAAGACAGTGGCAACACTAACGTCTGCATCGACTAGCCTTTTTTCTCATTCACATTCATATCTCTCATCATAAGAGCTGATTTGCTTCAGCTTTCTCAGCAACACTTGTGTGTTTTGATTAAAAATTTTCCCTGCAATCCTTGAGATTAAAATTCTTGCTTTAATGATGGTATTTAAAACTTTCTACAAAAGATAACAAAGGATAACATATTTGATTCAGTGTTGCATCGCTGATGGATGGCCATGTATGTAGATGAGCCATATGCTGAAACAACTGTTGAAGAATCTGAAGCTACACCGAGAGAACTAGAGTTTCGACAATCCCAAGAATTCTTTTGGCAGAATTTTTCTAGGTGCTCTTGCATGGCAAATGCAATGGCCCCTTTTGCTAATCATTTTTCCCTTTTCCCTTTTCCTTTTTCCTTTCTACTCAACAAAGTCAATATTAACAAACAACTTTCTTCGCAAAAAACTCAAAATTCATCCTAAAACAAGTTAGCAAACACCACAAATTCCAAACTCAGTAAGTAACCAATATGAGGTTGACACCCATATAATGTCATCACTATCCACCCACTCAATGTCGGACTTAAGTTTTCGAGGTGTCACAATCTCTCATACTCAAACTTTTAACATCTTCGTGAGGACTCACATCATGTTGTAGTACCCAAGTGCTACATGATATTTCTAAGTTGCTTTGATACCATACATGGTGTTACTAGGTTGCTCTAACATTATTTGTAACGATCAGGAAAACGCAAACTTCATTTCTGTTATTACTTTAAAAAGACTGGTCAAAGTTATAATTAGTACTCTCTAGAATTACTTATAAAGCTCAATCTCACCTATTAAAGAACTAATGTATGACTTGACACCCATATAATAACATTACAATCCACCCATCCAATTGATGAGATGTCACAATTATAACACTGTTGTGAACGTTAATGAGTTTTTCTCTAGGTAAAGAATATAATGCTACCACACAGAGGTTGAGTATGTTGACATGAAAAGACGAGCAACGACAATGATCAATAGACGAGGGCCTCGAGGGTAGTTGGATTGTATAGTTCAAATTGCATTGTTGTATAAGCATAGTTGATAGATTATGATTGTAACACAGTTGATGTAAATATGTGACGTTATGTGAATAAATGAAATTATGTTTCAGTTTATGCTCTGGTGTTATCTTTACAGTTCCATCATTTTAGAAAGAAAACTTTTATAACATCTTCGGCTGCAAGTTTAAATATCAAAACATAGTAGTAGCGTCTCATGGTATATATAAATTGGGGCATTAACCATTCTGTTATATTTACGTAAACGGAATCTAGATGCCGGTGGGTGTTTGAATTCCCCTCCCAACTTCCTTTTGCTGCAAATGCAGATCCCCTTGTAGAGAGTTGGGTATCCATATATGGTTTCACTACATTACTCTAATACCGTTTGTAACGATCTAAGAAAATGCTAACCACATTTGTACTATTACTCTAAAACTCAATCTTACCTAGAGCTCTAGAAATTACTTATAAAGTTCAATACTACCTATTAAGAAACCAATGTAAAACTTGACAATTTCAACAAAGCATAATGCAAACAATTTCAACAAAGCATAATGAGTTTTTTTCTCCGGGTAAAGAAAACAACGCCGGCACACAGGTAAAAGAAGCAGCTACAATTTTCCAGAGGTAGAGCGACTGTTGCAATTTTTTCTGCCATTCTCCTCACCTAGGAAAGGTTTCTTTTCTCTAAGCGGACAAAAATGCCCTTAATCAAATTGCATAAACTCATAATACTCTTCTTTTCAAAACAGATGCAGGGTGACTTCATCATATACGTAACAGGAGTTTTTAACTTTTTCATGCTATTATTTGATATATATTGTTATATTATATAAGAAAAATGAACAGATCTTATTTGGTTAGAGATGAAAAATAAAGCAAATAAATCAAACAATATATATATAGATTATATTTTGAGAAATGAAAGAAAAACCACGGTTGAAATAAAAAAATTTTTCCCTATCATTTTAGTTTAATTTTTACATACTTTTGTATCAACAACCTTATTTACTTGAAGTAAGAAATAATAAGGATGTTTTGAAAAGCATAAATAATTCCTATGGGATGCCTAGGAATAAAGCAAACGTAACCTCAAGGGATAGCTCAATGAGATGAGGACCACACCTTATGAAGTAGAGGTCACTGGTTTGAATCTCTCATTCTCCATTCCCTTGGGGCCAATTTTTTTTTTTAAAAAAAAAAAACAGAATAAACCAAACATGAAAATCTCATATTCTCAAGAATCCTATTAAATTCTCAATCATTTTCAAACGTGAATTTAGTCACATTTCCGAGAAACAAGATTCATAAGCATCACATTCCTAAGAATATGGATGCCGGAGAAAATATTAAATTCCCAAACCAAAGGCCATAAGAGAACTTTTGACATACTAATATGGAAATTAGTAGCATTAAATGCAAGAAGATGGTGGTAAACTTGAAGCCTTCAATGAATATCCTGATGATAGTTGCACCAAGGATCAAAACAATGTTTCGACAGGATGCAAACATTGTAATTGAACTAGGTTGCACATAAAGCCAAACAAGTTTGAGAATTGTAGGGAGATGATGGGTTCACTAAAAATCATGAAAGGGCTTTCAGAGATTAGGATAGCCAATTCCAACAAGCAATCAAGAGTAACTTGCCGTGGTTTGTTAGTAAGAGGAACATTCCCTAAATGACTGCCATGAAGCCTTAGGGGTACACTAAACCAAACCAGATAGCCACATGAAGCATATAGATTTCAAGAGTTGGACGCGCATCCATTTAAGCTTAAACTATCAATCACCTAGTGAAGCTTAGAACATATGCTCGTGCTTAAATTCTCAGTTACTTGATAGACTAACACCTAGGAAAGACCTTATAAATTCTCAGGGACTTATTATTTAAGTTTGATAATAGACACGCTAGTACTGCTGACAGACCTTCCTTATATGTTTAACTTAAAGAAATGCTATAATACAAGCCATTTTGGCTGGGAACAGGCACAATGAAATCACACCCAAAATAGTTGGTGGCTTGGTACATTTTCAAGCCATCAGCATCAACTTTCCCAAGATCATCAGAAAACATCCCAGAGATTTTCCCAAAAAAAAATTACATAACAATGTCTGACAAAGTTTTTGTGGACAGAATACTTATTCCGAGTTGAATTTATTCATTGCTCCGTCCAAACATAACGTATAAATGATCACCAATGAGTTTAGCATTGCAATTTGCAACATACAAAATCGAATTTTCAAAAGCCTCAATTAGTCAGAACAATCTCTTCCTCAACATATATAATCGAGTATATCCTAATCTCAACTATCCAATCATAGAAAACCCACTACCCCTTTTCGCCTATATCCTCTATATCCAGCACAAAAATGTAAAATTTCATCGAGAAAAAAGGAAAAATCGAAATCTGAATCATACCCATTACTCTCCCTACGACCCTTTCACTCCCTCCTGCGCCGCCTCCTCGATCTTCTTCTTGTTCTTCTCGATCTGCGCGGCGACCTCCTGGGGCATGTACTTCTCGTCGTGCTTGGCCAGCACCTCCGTGGCCGAGAAGTAGCACTCGCCGCTCCTCGCCTTCCCGGAGACGCTCTTGGCCGAGACCTCCCGCCGAACTTCCTCGGTAAAGGGCTTCACGAACCCCTCCACCACCACGGAATGTCCCTCCCGGAACAGGTCTGGCAACGAGCCCTGGTACTTCACCAGAATGTCGGTGACCAGGTCGGAGACCACGAACTCCATCTCGGGCGACGAGGCGGGCTGAACCACGCTGCCCTCGAGGACCAAACCACCCAATCGGAACTTTGTCTTGGAAGGATTCGCGGCATACTTCTGGAGCGCGTCGGTGGGGGTGACATAAAAGACGAGCTGGTCCTGAAAACCATTGAGGACGATGACGATGAAGCCGGCGATGCAGCTGAAGGTGAGCGCGTAGGTCCAGAGGCGCCGGGTCTGGAGCTGCCGGGCCCGGGCGCCAATGTCTACGGTCTTGTGTCGGGACGGGTGTCGCCGGGCCGTGGATAGGAATCGGAGGGTGGATAGAGGAAGCTCGTTGGGGATGGACAGTGGGGATTTGATGGGGGAGAGGAGAAGGGTGGTGGTGGTGGTGGTGGTGGTGGTGGTGCGGAGGAGTTGGGATCTGAGGCGGAGGGAGAGGCGAGCGGCCATGGAGAGGGGGGTTGGAATTTTCTCGGGAAAGTGAGGAAAATTGTGAAGAAGAGGAAATGATGGCTGGGTTTAGGGGTTTGGGGAATTAGGTGGGGGAGAAACGGAGAGAGAGAGGCGTCTATTGGACTTTTCAGTTTTCAGAAACTGTTTCTCACTTGACGAGACGAAAACAAGGCCCACAACTTTCTAATTTCATATAAATGTTTAAGATCTATCTGTCAAAAAAAAAATATATATATATATATATATAATAGTGCCTTTAGTTTTTTAAAAAAGACTAATTAAATTATAATTAGAGTTTATTAAAATTATTTATAAAGCACATTATCACTTGATAAGAAATCAAGTTGAGACTAAAATATACCATAACAATAATACTAAACGATAAAAAAGGCTGCATACTATAAAAATCATATAGCTACGGCATTTAGAGATGTTTAAATTTATTATTAAATTATAAATTATATATTTAATTTATAAATTTTATGATAAATTTACACACCTTTTTATATAAAATATGTACAAAAAAAAAATAATTAAGAAAATGAAAATAATAATTTGTCTTAAAAACTATGTTCAAAATTCTGTAGTGTGTGTAGCTATACCATTGGACTAAAAGAAAAGGCAAAAAAAACAAAAGAGAAATGCTAGGCTTACAAAACTTTTTACAAAAAAGCTCTTACAAACTGATGTGGCACAATATGATTGGATTTCTCAAAATTTAAATTTATGTCTTTCCAATTATGTTGCGCCACATCAGTTTGTAAGAACTTTTTTTGTAAAAAGTTTTTGTAAGCCTAACATTCCTCAAAACAAAAACAAAAAAGTGAGGCATGCGTTAGAATCGACTCTTAGCATGATGTGAGTCTTTCTCGTGCATGTCGATTAAATATGATTACAGTCATGTGCCCTAAAACAATAATTTTCCTTTAAATTATGGTGGCTTTATTTAAGGAAATTAATGGATCCATCATTAAAAGGGTGACAGTAGGAGCTTGTTTTTTGCTTACTGAACCGCCATAGTCAGTGAAGTCGGTTAATTCACCCGCCGTATACCGACAGGAACTATTTCTAACAATTTACGTTATCAACTTAGAGCATCTCCAGTAAGGAGGGCTATTTTAGCTACTCAAATAACTATTTTTTATATTTTGCCTATTTTTTTTCAATATCAACTACAGCAAAATATGTATTCCACTCTTTATTTCTTTTAAATATTATTTTTTAATCTTTTTTTATTATTATTTTTTTTCACTTATCTCTCTCTCTCTCGCTCACTCCGCCTACCCCCCCTCGCCTTATTTTTCTTCTTCCCAATTAAATCCTCTTTCCCCTGATTCTTCTTCTTCTCAAATCTCCTTTTCCTTTGTCTATCCCTTGCTTCTTTACAAACAAAGACACTCATGAAGTTGACGAACTAGGTGAAGAATTACAGAGGAATTTCTTTTGTGGTTGATTTTCGATGGAATGGATGGTTTTGGTTGTGGATGATTTTGGTGGGTGAAGAATTACAGAGCAAATTCCTGGAAGGAGCTGAGTGAAGAATTATAGAGGAATTTCTTTTGGTTGATTTTTGATGGGATGGATGATTTTGGTGGGTTATGGCCACCAAAATCAATGGAGGAAGAAGGGGGCGATAGAGAGGGAGAGAGAGATGCTGGGTTTGATTTCTAGGCGGAGGAAGAAGTGAGCGATAGAGAGGGAGAGAGAGATGCTGGGTCTGATTTTTGGTCGGAGGAAAAAGAGAGCAATAGAGAGGGGGAGAGAGAGGGAGAGAAAGAAAAAAACAATAAACAATGGTTTATAGTGTGAATAGTAAGCCTATTTAGTACTGTCCATTCTATACCAAAAATCAGCAAATTGTTTATTCTACTGAACAGAAAAGAGGCATAATAGTTAAATTTAACTATTTTAAAACATCAACCTATTCTGCTAGAGATCTTACTTAACTGAAGTCTTGCAAGTTCCAATAAACCCTGTGTATGAACAAAGTCTGCATTAAATGAAGGTAAACCTATGATATTCTTTCTTCTTTTTGGGATACTAAGTGGGATTTGGTGGGGTACGTGGCTTACTCTTAGATGAATGATGTGTGGATATGGTGGAAAGAGGCAACATGTAATAGAGTAAATATATACAACATCTTAGGTTGAATCAATAGTCATTCAGCCTATGATACATGAACAGTAATTTTTACTGTTCATGGGCCCATAAACAGTAAAATTTTTTTTTTTTTTTTTTTCCTCTAATCCCTGCCATTCAGCCTGGACTTATGTCAATCACCACTCCATGTAATAATATGTTGGTTGGCGGGTTGGTAGTTAAGTGAATCTTTGAAATGGCCAAACCATCTATTTTAGCCATGAACCATTCTCTTTTTTTTTTTTTTTTTTTTATTTTTTTTTTTTTGGTAAGTGCCATGAACCATTCTTAATGGTGGGATAAAAATAGTAGTTTAGTCAACCTAACAGTTACCATTGTGACTTACACACAGTACAAGTTATTGTTCTTTTTTAATAGGTTAAATTTTTTTTTTTAATACTTGTGATTTAACTTAAAATCAAATGGACCCTTATTTTCAAGATGTGTCATAGATAGTATTTACAGTAAATTGATAAACATATATAGTAGTTCAGTCCAATAATTTTATAGACAGACACGTCAAACTAATTACAATTTGACAAGTATCTTTTTTGCCTTATTAATAAAATTGAAAAAGAAAAACAAATACTTATTTTTGGAATAGGGTCACGCCAACCTAAGGTTGAATAGGTGAGTAGTTATTAATTGTCCACTAATCACCTAAAACTACTAATCGCTAAATTGCATAACTTCCTTTAAAGGTAGTCGGGAAAAACCTAGGGTAATTTTGGTATAGGCGATTATAACTATTAACCGCTTTTTATATATATATAATTTTTTTTATATATATATATACACAAACAAAATGAATCGTTTTGTGCTAAACACCAAACGGCGTCGTTTGACGAAGGGCTGATTTACGCATTTCGGCGTTTGAGCATTTCTCCTCTCCCTCACTCTCTCAGCGCAGCACCGCCCCTCTCTCACTTACCCTCTCAGCGCCAAGCGTTTCAGCCTCTAACTTCTCAGCCTCAGCCGCACCGCACAGTGGTTTCTTCCCCCACTTTCAGCCTGCAGGTAAGGTTTCTTCCTCTACGTCTTCTCTCTAAGTTTCAATTTTGGTTTTTTTTTCTTCACTCAGGACCTCATACTCATTTCACAGCTGCAGCGAGAGCAATTCGCTCTGATCGCGTAACGCCCTCGTTTCGTCCCCACTCCCCTTCGTTCTCACCAGGTCCGGTTCTCTTTTCTCATTTCTCCTTAATCGTAATATATCTATGTGTGTGTATGTGTGTATATGCGTGTATGTATCTTTGAACTAGTTTATTAGGGATTTTGGGTTCAATCTGATCGCTCAATTGTATGAAACTTTTGGGACTGTGATTAAACTATTTATTTGTGCGTAAATAAATCAATTTTTGGTTATATCTAACCCCATTTCGTGAAATCTGAGATCTAAGACTACGGGTTCTAATTTTTACGCCATCTGATCTGAGTACTTGAGCAATTTGACTTTATCTTTGTTCGTTTTGTTAGATGAGAAAAGATAAGGAATGGTTTGAGATTCAGATTATAATTTTTTGGGGGAACAGACTAATAAAATTCCATGAAACCCTAGTTCCATGGAATATCGTTGTTATTTTGAAATCTTGCTTCGGTAGAGTCATAGCTGAATATTTTCTGGAATAATATTCAACCATTTTCTCTCTCTGAATTTTATGATTTTGCTGTTTGGTTTCCAAGAATCTCAAAAACCGAACTCTATTTAGCTGAATATTTTTATTATTTTTCTGGAATTTGGGTTCAAGGATGTTGTGCTGCAGTTCTTTTTTTTTTTTTAAAAAAAAAATTTGGATTAAACTTTTGTAGTTTTATTTCAATTTCTTTGGTCACTAAGGAAGTGTTCAGCAAAAGGGAAGCAGTGAAATGGTTGAATATTAAGCTTTTATTATTCTTTTTTAGTTGGGTGAATTGTGGGTTATCTCGAACACTGAAAAAACAAAGAAATGGGAAAATGAATTCTGATTAGTTCCTTTTGTTATTTATAGTCTAGGTTGAAAGAGGACCAATTTTATTGAGTATTTTGTCATATGTAGTATTTTCTACTTTGTGAATGGAATAAAACGCTACCATGGTCTCAACAATCAAGACAACAATTGCATTGGGGTTGCCAAATGACCACCTGTAGAACACTGAGGTTTTCTAACAAGAGAAATGGCAATGTATCAAAGTTGTAGGAACTTCATTCTACACACAGAAAAAAATCAAAGAAAAAATTGTATATTTTAAAGGGTATTGAATTTCCTTAGTAAAGCTTCTTTTAGGGTTGGCAAAACTGAATTGATGCTAATTGTTTGGGAATTCAATTGATTTGTGCATTTATTAAATGTTTGTTCCAAGTTTATTACAAGATGTATTGGAATTATTAGTCTGAAAAAAAACCATTAATGGATACTGCTCTTGGTCTATTTGAATATACCAAGTGTATCTAAACCAAACCATTAATGGATTATGCCTACTTGCTTGCCTAAAAACTGTGATAGTTTCTGTCTCATTCTTTAAGCCTCGTTGAATGAACACATGATTAACCACAATATATTTGTAAACTAGGAATTACTTTGTCTCTGTGCATATGAGTTGTATATCTTTTTCTTCTCTTTCTTCCTTTCCTTTTTTTTTTTCCCCCGTAAAAGGGTGGTAAAGAAGTAGGATATGGTTAGAGTAGATTTATCTTACCAAGTAAAAGGGATTAGCAAGATTTGAATCTAAGATCTAATTCTAACCCGATCTCGTCTCATCTCTTTATCACAATCTACATAATACTTCATGATGGTAGGATGTATTTTTCTTGGACACAATCTACATAATACTTCATGATGGTAGGATGTATTTTTCTTTGATCCTTGTCTTAGGATTTATAAAGAAGGAAGATAACTTTTATGTGCTCATGGGTGTGTATTGTCCTCTTTTTCCTTCCCACCCCTAGTAGAGGGGTAGGATAAGATTGGGTTAGGTCTTAAGCTTCCCCACACCCCCCCCCCCCCCCCCTCTCCAACGAAAAAGGGGGAGGATGTGATTGTTATATCTTTGGTTCAAATCTTACCAAATGACTAAATAGAAAGATTTGAACCTAAGAACTAGCCCAACCTAAGAAATCAGTTTGATGGTTTTTGGCTCAATAATTTTCAAATGCACATTTCTTGATCATAAGCAGCATTCTACTTGTACCTCATGATTGTAGGTTCTTGTTTGATCCTTTGTTGGACGATGATCTTGAGAAAATGTCAGCATCATGCACTAATTGTTAGGATTGATAAAAATGAACATCACATTTGTGTGCTCATGATTGTTTTTTCCCCATTCTCTTTTCTCCTAGTTGGAGCAATGGTTTGCTTCATCCTTATGAGCTTATGATCTCTTCCCGAGTTTAGATGATCCACCTGAACTCAACTAAGTCTTAATTCTAATTATATTAAGGATTCTCATCAATTAATTGGGGTGGCCTCATCTATTCTTTGTTGCCATTCTATGTCCATATTCTCTGTCGCTTAATTAATATAACCTTCTTTTCCTGAATTTAGAACAATTTGGCATAAAATTGTTTGACATGGTTGTAGTCATGATAATCAGTTCAGCTATTTCATCCTACTTTGTTTGACATGGATGGTTAATTTCTTTAGTTTTTATCTCAGGATTTTTTGTGTTAAATTAAGTAGAAGACTGAGATGGAAGTTGTTCCAGCACGGAGTGAAGCTGCTTTGTCTACAGTTGGTCCAAGGCCAATGGAATGGTCTACTGTCCCATATAATGGCCCTCGAGCACCTGGGCCAAACGGAAAACAACGTACATCAGGTTTGGAATCACCAATCATGTCGCTGACGGGTCACCAGAGTGCTATATACACAATGAAGTTCAATCCAGCAGGAACGGCCATCGCATCTGGGTCTCACGACAAAGAAATTTTCCTGTGGAATGTGTATGGGGATTGCAAGAACTTCATGGTTTTAAAAGGACACAAGAATGCAGTTCTCGATCTTCATTGGACTACTGATGGATCCCAGATAATATCAGCCAGCCCCGACAAAACTCTAAGGGCATGGGATGTTGAAACGGGAAAACAGATAAAGAAAATGGCAGAACACTCGTCGTTTGTGAATTCGTGTTGTCCTTGTCGGAGGGGACCACCACTTGTTGTCAGTGGATCTGATGATGGAACTGCCAAACTGTGGGATATGCGGCAAAGGGGTGCCATTCAGACATTTCCAGATAAATATCAAATCACAGCAGTCAGTTTCTCAGATGCATCTGACAAGATCTTCACAGGCGGCATTGACAATGACATAAAGGTGTGGGACGTCCGCAAAGGTGAAGTAATGATGACACTCCAAGGGCATCAAGATATGATAACAGGAATGCAGTTGAGCCCTGATGGCTCCTATCTTCTTACGAATGGTATGGACTGCAAGCTTTGCATATGGGATATGCGTCCATATGCACCACAAAATCGATGTGTGAAGGTAATGGGAGGGCACCAGCACAACTTCGAAAAGAACCTGTTGAAATGTGGCTGGTCGCCTGATGGAAGCAAAGTCACAGCAGGGAGTTCGGATCGGATGGTTTACATATGGGATACAACTTCTCGAGGCATCTTGTATAAGCTCCCTGGCCACAGTGGATCAGTCAATGAGTGTGTCTTCCATCCCACTGAACCTATTATTGGATCTTGCAGTAGTGATAAACAGATTTTTCTGGGGGAGATCTGAAATTGAAACTTAAAAGAACCTGCACCTAACCTTAGAGTCTGTTTAAAGAGCCCTACAAAGACTTTGAATAGGTTGTATCTGTACTCTAGCTCCCAAGTTGAATTTTGGCATCTTTATTGGCAATCTAAAAGATTTGTTCTTCCATTGAGGAATATTGTTATTTTCTGCATTTTTTCCGTATTTGATTATGCTTGGAAAACTAGGTCATCCGTAAATCATTTTTGGTCAATTGTAAAACAGTGAAAAGGAAAACTTAATTTTTCGTAAAACATTTCTCGCTCACAGCTCTTCCCTTCAAACTCTCATTTACAATACGTTAACACCATGATGGTGTATACCAAACATCATCCCCCCTCTTATAACAAAAAAAAAAAATCATCCCCTTTCCTGTTGGCCCCAATTTCTGTCAAAAGCCACCCTCCCCACCAGCCGTGCGAACCAAAATGAGAGGGACAGTCAAATACCAGAAAATCAATTGTTGTTCTAAACAAATGTTTTCAACTGTAAACGTTTTATGTTGAAATGGTATCTGCAAATACTCCCCGGGGCTCTATTATTACTCCCGCTCTAGAAAAATGTAAAATTAGGCACTAAGTTGCAATTTGCAAATAGCTTCTCGAGGTTTAAAAGGGGACTACAAATTCTCTTAAGGTAAGCCAAAAAACATTTGGGTAATACTACCTTATGTACCCAGTTCCTCATGAGATTCTTCTCTTTTGGACAGAATTTTTCTTAAACTGAGTTGGAGGAATTTTCTTCAATTTAGTATATAAAAATGACATGTCTATTTTTTTAGAATAATGATACAAGTCACCCTCTATGTCTACCTTATGTCAACCAAAATTGATGTGATTTTTAAAATTACCATTGAATCAAAAGTTAATAATGATCTATTATAAATTCAATGATAATTTTAAAAGTCATATCACTTTTGGTTGACACAAGGTAGACATGGGAGTTAACATATATATTTACTCATTTTTTTAATAGCATGTGAGATGCACATGTTTTAATAAAAGTTTTTCCAACTTTGTCCCTACTATTAAAAAAACATATGCATCTCACATGTTAAAATGACACATGTCATTTTTATCGATTGAGTTGAAAGAAATTCCTACAACCCAATTTAGAAGAAAACTCTGTCCCTTCTTATTTGTCCAACCTGGCATTTTCCTCTTAAAAAAATAAGACACACGCGTGGATGAAACTAAGTAGGAATTTTATTAAAAAAGAATCAAATCTTCCTTGTTTTATTAAAAAAGAAGCAAATCTTCCTCGTCCGCCCTCCACTGACTAGATCCGACGCCGTTGCCCACCCACTCACCACAATTGACGACGCCCACTCACGGCAACAAAAACCAATGCCCACCCACACACCCCCACCACTAATGACGCTCACCCACTATCGAATTGCATGGGAAAAACCCACCGACGCTCACCCATTTTTCCTCACAGATCCATTGGCTTCGAGGTATAGTTCTTCCCCCGAAGAAGTTTACAGAAGATTTTTTGTTTTTCACATCAACATGTTATCTTGGATTACTCGTTGCCTGTATTAAGTATAGTTTCACATTTAAGTTTACTGTCAATGAACTTTCAATATCTTATCTAAGTTATGACTTAGCAGGACAATACTTTCCTCCAACTTATGTTGGAATAAATTTCATTCAACCCACCTTAATATATGACAAGTTATGACAAGTGTTATCTATCAACATTAAGTTCCTCAAAACTCAATAGTCATGAACTCTCATTTTACTATTTAGGAATCCAAATATTGAATTTTGAGTAACTCAATGTTAATACATGATACTTGTCATGCATTAGAATGAGTTGAATGAAATTTCCTTTAATCCAGATCGAAGGAAATTTCTGTCCACATAAAAAAAAAAAAAGTTTTTGGAGTACGAAAATTTTTCTATAGATTTGCCGTCAAAAAGCTACAACATTTTAATTTCATATCAATGTTTGAGATCTATCTGTCAAAAAAATATATATATATCATCATTAAGTGCCTTTAGATAACTAAAATAACTAGTCATATATGCGTTATTATTATAAAAAAGACTAATTAAATTATAATTAGAGTTTCTTTAGAAATCAAGTTGAGACTTAAATATACCATATAATAATAATAATAATAAAACGATAAAAAGGCTGCATGCTATAAAAACCATATAGTTACGGCATTTTATAAAGGGAAAATCATATTTAATCCTAAGTTTTTATCTGATTTGAATTTAGTCCTTAGGTTTTAATTTAAGAAAAAGATCCTTAAGTTTTACTCAAGTTTTGAAATTGGTCCCTCTATCATTTACCGTCAAAATTAATAATTTTTTATTTATCATGTGTGTCTCATTTGACACGCCAAAGTCTATATCACATCAAAATTAATGATTTTTCCTTTAATGATACAAATCTAGAAGATTAAGATGATAAAGAAGATGATTATTGTTTTTTAGTTGGGTCTTTTGTTTTTGTTTTGTTTTTATTTTTGTTTTTTATGGATGAATTGGCGCTTAATAATATGACATTGATATTAAGTGTTGATATGAACTCTAACATGTTGAATTGAGGTACAAGTAATATATGACAAACCATTATTTTGATAGAAAAGTGATAGAGGGACCTATTTAAAATTTGGCAAAACTTAGGGACCATACTCTTGAAATTAGAAACCCAAGGACTAAATTCCAAATCATATAAAAATTTTGGGACTAAATATGATTTTTCCCTTTTATAAAAACCATGTTCTAAATTTTATAGGTGTGTAGCTAGACCATTGGACAAAAGAAAAGGCAAAAAACAAAAACTTAGGCATGCACGTGCATTTGGACTCTTAGCATGTGAGTCTTCCACGTGCATTTCGATAAAATATGATTACAGTCATGTGCCCTAAAACAATAATTTTCTTTAAATTATGGTGGCTTTATTTAAGGAAATTAATGGATCCGTCATTAAAGTAGGAGCTCGTGTTTTTTTTTTTTTTTTTCAACCGTCGGTTAATTCATCAACTCTATGCCGACGAGAATTATTTCTAACAATTTCAGTTACCGGCTTACTTAATTGAAGTCTTGCAATTTCCAATGAACCCCTAAGAGACTCTACATTAAATGAATATAAGCGTATGATATTCTTTCTTCCTTTTAAGATTCTGTTTGGGATGAGTGGGATTCGGTGGGGTACGTGAGTGGGTGTATAATTGGTTGCAGTTGTGATTATTGGATAATAATCACAGTCGCAATCGGGATCTCCGGTTATTTGTTTTTTAAAAACTGCAACCGACCCCATTGCGGTTGCTAATAACCGATTTCAATACTGATTATAAACCAGTTTTTAAACCGTTATAAACCAGTAACCAGTTTTAATGTTATCAATTATAAAAAAATATATATTTTTAATCACTTCTCATTAAAAATTTATTTTTAAAATAGGAGAATAAAAAAAGTTTGTTCATATTCAATATAGGACAACTGACAATTATATATATATATAATATATTATATATATACAATAGTATATATATTATATATAATAATATATAATGCTCATAATAAAATAGCTAGGGATACTTAAAATTATTGTAAAGTGATAGATTAGATAGCATAATATCATAGTCAGCCTATACAACTTTGTACGTCGTTATGCTGGGAATGAGTAATATAATTACTATCTTTGTTTCTCCTCTGTTGTTTTATAATTATCGTTTTGCTTCTCTCTCTCGCAGTAGGTATGAACCTCCCTGCACGAGGTCACGGACTGCTTGCCTACTGTGCTCTGGGAGCTAGGCGGAGCTCTTATTGTAGTGAGACCGATGGGGAGAGAAAAATACGAGACAAAAAATACATGTGAGGAGAAGAGAAGAAAAGAAAAAGAAAGAGTATATTAACTTATCTCAAAATTAATATAGGGTATATAGGTACGCAATAATAATAAATCAAGATTGCGACTTTAACCTACGGAATCTATAGTGTAGGTTAGTCATATACGTAATATATAGGGTTTTGTACTATCGACATAGAATAGATGTCCACTATGATACCTATGAATAGATATACTTATATAATATTATATAAATATATATAAATAATGTTATCCGGTTACCCGGTTAGATAACCAGATTTTTAAATTAATGTAGATATATATATATATATATATATTATATATATATATATTTCGTTTCTTTTTTTTTTTTTCTTTTTTCTCTCTCTCGAGTAGGGAGCATGAACCTCCCTGCACGAGCTCCCTGCTTGCTCTCTGCTCTGGGAGCTAGGGAGCTCTTATTGAGAGAGAGGGAGAAAAAAGAAAAAAATGAGAGAAGAAAGAAAAAAAAAAAAAGTATATTAACTTATCTAAAATTAATAATATATATATAATATATATTATATAAATATGTTATCCGGTTACCCGGTTAATAACCAGATTTTTTAAAATTTAATAACCGCAACCGTAACCGGCCTAACCGGTTATTCGGTTGCGATTATTCCTGATTTTTCGGTTTTTCAATTTGTCCGATAATTCAATTATTTCTAATTATTCGGTTATAAACGGTTAATAACCGCTCCGCTTGTACGCTCCTAAAAATTACTCTTGGCCGAATAATGTGTAGATTTGGTGGAAAAAGGCAACAGGCGAAGGTATAAATAGTTAAATGAATTTTTGGATGGCCAACCCACTCATTTTAGTCATAAGCCACCCCTAATGGCTAATGGTCAGACAAAAAGAGTAAGTAATTCCGTCAACCTAACAGGCACCATTGTGACTTACACACAGTACAAGTTATCATTGGTTTTATAAGTTCAATTATTTTTTTAGTACTTGTAATTTAACTTAAAACCGAATGAACTTCTTATTTTCAAAAAGAGTCATAGAAGATATCTACAGTAAACTGTTAAAAACACACATATAGTACTTCAGTCTAATAATTTAACTGAGAGATACATCAAACTAATTACAATCGGACAATTGTCTCCTTCGCCTCATTAATATTATTTAAAAGGAAAAAAACAGATTTTTTTTTTTTTTTTTTTTTTTTTAATTTCTATACAAGATAAGGGAAAGGGAAACAGATACTTATTTTTGGGCTTGGGTCACGCCAACCCAAATGCTCTTAACCGTCAGCTCCCAATGAGATGAGAATGACCGTGCCAAGTTAGGTATGGCCTAGTCCAAAAGGAAATGGTAGATACTCCAGAACAGTTATCTGAGAATACCATGTTCTTTTTTTACTAAAAAAAAAAAAATTATTTTAGCGTATCCTGTAGACTTGTACCACCCCGTCAAACAATCGCTTTCTTTCCCTGAAGAAATTCCCTCTCTTTCTCTCCCACAACTTCATTATAAATAGCTTCTTTGGTGGAGAGTCCACAGTGAGTCGGTGACCAACTCTCCCTCTCTCCTTAAAAATCTGTATCTCACTGAATCGAGCTCTTGATTTTTGTGCCAAATTTGCTTTATTTGGTGTTTGGGTTTGAATTTCGGGCACAAGAAAAAATATAGCTGCTATGGATTCCCAGGTCTTGGTGGCTCTGGCACTCTCACTTGTTGGTGGAGCGAGTACTTCCATAGGTGAGTGAAGCGTATAATGTTTCAAATTCGAATGCTTATCGTATTAAAGGAGCATTTTTTTGGATGTAATTTGAGGGTTTTAATTGCTTATTACATTTGATAATTCGTTTGTGTTTTTGGGTATCGTTAAATTCGAATCTTTTCTTGGATTTGGATGTATAGAAGTCCGATACTGAAGGAATTGGGTGATGGGTTGCTTCTAATTAGCTTGTAATTTCAAATATCAAGTAATTACATTCTGCTGAAAAGTTGACTTTCAGGTTCATTTACATTTCTGTGATTAAGGCTTTGTTGGGACCAAGACTTTGCTGAGTGATTATTTATGCCAATGTAATCTGACTAGAAATAATGTCTTTCATATGAATTGCCTATGCATTCAGAAAACTTCGTAAGTTGTATTTTCTAGTCTTACCTTCCAAAATGCTTCTCTGTTCATTGACATCTTCGTGTAGTAGAACATGGTTTCATAATACAAAAGTTATTCTTTTAGTGTTTTGTTACGTGTTCTATACCAAGGTTTCATGGGTTTCCTGAATGTTTTTTAAGAAACTGTTTTTATGCGTGGAATTGCAGGTTCTGATATCGTAATGAGTACTAAAAATATTTTCTCTCTTATTGATATCTTTGCATCTTAACACGCACACCCATACACAAACGTATACATGCTTGGTGTGTCTATCTGAGTCGTACAGGTTTTAGTGTTAGCATAGCACTCTTCCTTGACTTATTCAACTCTAGCAACCTCAAACATCCTACTCATGCTAGATGCATCATTATTAGAAACTTTTGATTTGCAGTTCTGGAACTTCTTTTCTGCTTACTTCATGGCCTCAGCGATGAATATAAGTAATTCCATATTAGCTTGTGTTTTTTAATCTAATTTTAAGTTCTGGAATGTTGAGCAGGTGCACTTTTTGTAATTCTCAGTAAGGCTCCCAATTTGAAGATGCTTGGGCTTTTACAGGTGATGCTCAGTACTCAACCGCTTCATTTCTTATCCAAAAATATGAATGGCTTGCTTGGGACATGTGATACCACTCATTTCCTTAATTGCTATCATTTGTGATTTTCTCTTCTAGCCAATGTTTATATTTTTATCCAAGTATTTTATTTATCTAGATAATTTCCCAGGTTATGTTGAACTGATAATAGCAATGTGGAACAATAATTTAGACTTTGATCACATATTGATTTTTTTTCCAATTGATATTAATGTTGGGAGATATTTTTGTGCGGAATTATTATATTCCTTGCAGGGATTTGCTGCAGGCCTGATGCTGAGCATGTCATTCCTGGATTTGGCTCACAATGCTATAAACTCTATTGGCTTCTTAAAAGGCAACCTTTGGGTGAGTTATATACTTCAATGTTCATATAATTCAAATCTTCACTTTTATTACCTGATTTATTCATGTTTGTCATGGTAATTAAATTCTACATTCTTGCCAAGGCAGTTTTTTGCAGGTGTCATATTCTTTGCTGTTGTTGCCAATTTTATCCCAGAACCAACACTTGTCCCTGTTTCAGATGTGAAAAGCAAAAAGGTATGAATGATTTATTCTTCTACTTACTGATTTTTTTCTTAATCTACTTGCATATGATTGAATACTTCTATAATGGCTCAAAAAGTTAGAAAATGGTTTGAAACTTTTCTGCTGCGCTTGAGTACAGAAAAATGGAGATGAAGGTGGCAAGGACATTATGAAAAAGCATCGCCGCCAAGTTTTATACAGTGGGATTGTTACAGCAATTGGTATGAACAACCTCATTGACATGGTTCACTCTCCTCATAGATTGTGATGTGAATTATTCCAAAATTGATTGCATGTCTGTAATTTTCTGCTTGCTTACTGGTTGTTGATAAACTAGATGAAATTCTGCTAATATTAATTCAAAGTTACATCATGAGAAGTTTATTTAGTACCTGAAAATGGGATATAATGATGCTGCAAGTGTATTTCCTTAGGATATTTTTTTGCCAAACTAAAAGGTGCATCTGCCCCCTGGAATCAGATGTGAGCTGTACTGTGGCAGGGAAGCATTCCATGAATAGACCACTAGCTTGGATAATGCACCAAGTGCCACTTAGTGTGTTTTTTAATATACATTGGCCATATTGTGTAGGCAGAAGGCTTTTATCAGAGGTCACCAGATTTTAGATTCCATTCTCATAGCTAGTGAATGCTTTGATAGTAGACTCAGATCCAGGGAGCCATGGGTACTTTGTAAACTAGATATTAAAAAAGTGTTTGACATGTCAATTGGAAGTTTTTCCTGTACATGCCGAGGAGGTGCAGGTTTGGAGAGAAATGGCATAACTTGATAGCGCATTGTATTTTTTCGGTGCTCTTTTATGTTTTGGTGAATGACACTCCAACATGAATATTTAGCAGTTTTCATGGACCGAAACAGGGAGACCCATTGTCTCCTTTACTGTTTGTCATTATTATGGAGGCTTCGAGTAAATGATTGGTGCTATAGAAAACGAGGGCTTTCTCTCAGGCTTTTCTATGGGAACTAGGAATGTGGGTGCCCTTCACATCTCTCATATATTGTTTGCGGATGACACTTTATTGTTTTGCAAGGCTAACCCTGCTCAACTTTGCTACTTGCATTGTTTGTTTTTGTCCTTTAAAGTTGTCTTAGGTTTGAGAATTAATCTAGCCAAATCAGAATTGGTCCATGTTGGCAAAGTTTCTAATGTTGATGAACTGGCTAGCATTTCGGGTTGCAAAGTCTCTTCTTTGCTTGTGAAGTATCTAGGTCTTATGTTGGGAGCTTCTTTTAAGGCCAAGTCTTTTTGGGATGGCATTATTGAAAAAATGGAGCGCTGGTTGGAAGATGATGTACTTGTTTAAGGGCGGAAGATTACTTTGACAAAGAGCACCTTATCAAATTTGCCTACTTTTTCATGTCTCTTTTTCCCTCGCTACGAGTATTGCCAATTGGATAGAGAAGTTACAGCAGGACTTCTTGTGGGGTGGTATAGGTGAATAGTTCAAATTTCACCTTGTTAGCTAGACCAAGGTTTGCTCTCCGATTGGTGGTATAGGTGAAGAGTTCAAATTTCACCCTGTTAGCTAGACCAAGGTGTGCTCTCCGATTGGGGGTCCTGAAATCTTATTTAGTTCAATTCAAGAGAGAGAGAGAGGGGGCAGGGTAGTGGTTTCTAAATGTGGCAGCTTGTGGGGTGGGTGGTACTTTAATGAGGTTCATGGGTCATATGGGGTGGGCCTTTGGAAAAATATTAGAAGGGGTTGTGGGGAGTTTTTAGTCATACTAAATTTGAGGTAGGTGATGGCTCTAAGAGTAGATTTTGGCATTTCGTATGGTGTGGGAATCGGTCCTTAAGGCAACTTTCCTCGTGTTATTCATCTAGAGTTTTCTAGTGACTATCATAAGTGGAACGTTAATTTTATTAGAGTGGCGGATTACTGGGAAGTGGACCTCTTTACTTCATTCTTCAATTTGATGTACTCCTTCAGCTTGAGACGGAGAAGTGAAGATAAGCTTTGATGGGCCCCTTCTAAGGGAGGATTGTTCGATGTTAGATCATTCTATAAAGTCCTATCTCCCTGTGATAGCACTCCTTTTCCATGGAAGAGATGGTGGCATAAGGTTCCATTGAGAGTTGCGTTCTTTGTTTGGTCGGCCACGTTAGGGATGATTCTAACTACGAATAATTTGAGAAAGCGACGTATTGGTGTTGTATGTGTAAGAAGAGTGGAGAATCATTTGATTACCTATTACTCTATTGTGAGGTTGCTAGTGTCTTATGGGATTTTATTTTCATTCTTTTGGGTTACTTTATGCCTAGACGAGTGGTAAATCTATTTGCCTATTGGAGATGTCAAATTGGTAGTTCTCATAGTACAGCATTGTGGAAGGTGATTCTATCCTTCATAATGTGGTGCATCTAAAGAGAAAAAAAATGACCATAACTTTGAAGATCGTGAGAGGATGGTACTGGACTTGATGGCCTTTTTCCTTAATATCTTGTACCATCGGGCAGCTGCCTATGATTACTTCCATATTTTTGGCTTTCATAATTTTCTTGCTCTTTTTTCTTTTTCTAATTAGGTGTTTTTCTTGCATATTTTCCGTGGACTCGGCTTACGCCATTGCGTTTTTTAATGAAATTCAATTACTTATCAAAAAAAAAAAGATTGGGTAGCAAATTTTGTTTTATTGAGAGGTTATGAGTAGCCAATGAAGTTGTCAAGTGTTGATGATTTTCTGGATGAAGTATCCAAGGCAATTGGTTACTAAAATTATAGAATTAGTGCTTATGAATAAATGATTTAGTGAATTTCATATGTTAATATGTTTTAGGAAGTGTTAAGNAATTTGAGGAAGCAACATATCATAGTATTAGATTGGTGTTGTATGTTGGAAGTAATTGGGTCCGGCCGGGTTAAAAATAGGTCGTGTTTGCGGGTTTAGGGATTTTGTGGTTGTGGGGCTTGGGGTTATTTCTTTTTCATGCTTTTCTGTTTAGGTTTCTTCTTGTATACTTCTAGTGTACTTAGGGGCGCCTTACGCTTTTTATAAAATTTCTACTTACTTATCAAAAAAAAAAAAGAAGAGTGGAGAATCATTTGATCACCTACTACTCTATTGTGAGGTTGCTAATGTCTTATGGGATTCTATTTTCAGTCTTTTGGGTTACTTTATGCCTAGACGAGTGGTAAAATCTATTTGCCTGTTGGAGATGTCAAATTGGTAGTTCTCATAGTACAGCATTGTGGAAGATGATTCCGTCTTGCATAAATCATAATGTGGTGCATCTAGAGAGAAAGAAATGACCGTAACTTTGAAGATCGTGAGAGGATGGTACTGGACTTGATGGCCTTTTTCCTTAATATCTTGTACCATTGGGCAGCTGCCTATGATTACTTCCATATTTTTGGCTTTCATGATTTTCTTGCTCTTTTTTCTTTTTCTAATTAAGTGTTTCTCTTGCATACTTCCCATGGACTCGGATTGCACCATTGCGTTTTTTAATGAATTCGATTACTTATCAAAAAAAAAAAAAGAAGAAAGATTGGGTTGAAAATCTTGTTTTATTTAGAGGTTATGAGTAGCCAATGAAGTTGTCAAGTGTTGATGATTTTCTGGATGAAGTATCCTAGGCAATTGGTTACTAGAATTATAGATTTAGTGCTTATGAATAAATGATTTAGTGAATTTCATATGTTAATATGTTTTAGGAAGTGTTAAG
>FXXK01000683.1:52248-91906 GCA_900184695.1 Betula pendula
CTATGATTAATCTATTGCGTATATATTTTGTATAATTGTAAGTTGTAGTGATTACCATATGTCACTGCAATAAGGTTTGCTTTGGCATTTATGGAAGGAATTGAATGGTCACATACTTGCTGATAATGTTCTTTTGGTGGCATCAAAAACTTTTACTGCATATGCTATATGTCTGGATGACAAACTTATATCCCTTCATGATAGATCTTTTTGTTTTCCTCCTTTTCCTCTCTCTCTCTCTCTCACACACACACATTGAATTAGGGACTCCGCGTACGAATACAAGTGATCATTAACTACATATGTATACTTCTAGTGTACTTGAGCAGCATCCCCTTGGCGTCCTTTTAATGAATTTATTGATAAAAGTTAATAAAATTGCAATGAGATTCATCGCTTATATTTGAATCATGAATATCTTTGAACTGACTACACCTGATGGTAACATAGATTTTATTCAATACTCATCTAAGCCTTAATCTTAACTAAATTTGGGGTTGTCTAACACAAATTTTTTCCTTTTTCTTTTTTCACTTTTGCTTGAGTGGGATGTCAAAAATCCAGCAAATTTATTTTTCTTTTACAATAATCTTCAGCTATTAGAATAATTTAACTAAATAGGAACATTTACATATGGTCCCTTCTCTTGAATTCATATACTTAAAGAAATTCATATTTCAAGGTCACTGAGAAATTTCAAACTTCATTTGTCATGAGTTATTGCATATTTGCAATGTAAACAAAGTGCTTTTGTTGGTCCTATTTGATGAAAACTTTTTGCTCTCCGAGCTGCAGGCATAAGCTTACACAATTTCCCTGAAGGAATGGCAGTGTTCCTTGGCTCAATGAAGGTATTCCCAGCTCTTCTTTTATTTTGTTGCAGGAGTGTCAAGTTAAATTTAATGGGAAAATTGTATGGATTGTTATGAGTGTACTCCTTCGACTTTGAATTAGATGTCTGCTTTAATTTAATTCAGTGTAAGTGTGAATACTCTTGGGAAAAAGATGTTCTTTTACTGTATTTTTTTACAAGAATTTGGTTTTTTCGAACATAGTCTTGCAGGAATACCATTTCAAAATGTATTGAAAATATTTTGAACCTTCTGGTTGTCGGAGAAATAAATACTGATGCTTATGCGACCAATGCCACTAAGATTTCTAGTTTTTTTCATGCTTGTTTTATAGGGTCTCCGCGTTGGTGTCAACTTGGCTTTGGCCATTGCTCTGCATAACATTCCAGAGGTATGCATTCTCTGTTTCTGTAATATATCTAATTTACATACGGATGCTATTGGTTCTTCCAGAATTCTGCATCCTGCCATGAATAACAGTAACTTCCAACTTTTTAATTGCTTACAAACTCTGAACTGGTATATTTGTTAACCATTCCTTTACTTCCCATTAGATGAACATTCATGGCTGAGCCTATAGAAATAAAGCTAATGGCTTTGGAACGCAGGCATGATTTTTGGAAAGGAGAATTAAAGCTCAGAATTATTGTTCTTGCCTGAACCTGTGTTCTGTCCCTTCACGGCATTAACAAATTGCTCAATTCAAGTCCAAGCTGAGATATCTTGAACCTGCCTTGGAGGGTTTCCTCATCATTAAATTTTTTTAAAAAAAAATGTAATTCTAAGAATTAGTGATACTATCCTGATTAAGAAGAATATTTTTCCAAATCAGTATAAGATACTCAAACAGTTTTTACTTATATTAGGATACTTGGCAACTAGAGACCTGGAGAATACTGTTGTAGAAAAACTTAAAAGGGAGAGCCAAAACAAAGTTAAGAGCGTGGTAATTCCTTTGATGTATCTAAGTGTCTATCCAAGTTGCTTTGGCTAATATATCAGCCGTACAAATATAATTGTATGGTTAACTTATTTGCAAAGAAACTGTATAGAAATGAGATTTAGTGTGTTTGATCATACAGTTTCATCTAAAGGTTCTTCATTATAGTCTGAGAAATGTGTCCAGGACTATAGGTGTATTCTGCCCTAAATTATTTCCTTTTTTTTTTTCCCTCCTGGATCTCTCTCTCGAAAAGCATGATCATTTTTGTATGTTCTGCTTTCGTTTTCTTCCTGAAGATCTCTGTCAAAAAACATTTATTGTGGTATATGTTCTGTTAGCGCTCTCAATTATGTTATGAAGTTGGAATTGTAATTAGATTGGTCCTTGGAAGAATCATTCTTAATTGTTTTCTTACTGACGATCTCTATCAAAGAGCACATATATTGGTGTATGTTTTGCCAGTTCTCTTGATTATATTATGAAATTATAATTGTAATTAGATTAGCCCATGAAAGAAATATAACATTACCGAGTTTATTTGCTCTGGTGCCTTAGAGTTTAATTATGTGGTTTTAAAAGTGAATTACCCTAACTTTACTTACTATTGGTCGATGTTGTATCTCTTCTAAGCTCTGGCAATTCAAAACTTAATTTTGTGATCAAGATTTTGGAAATTACAAAAATTACAAGATTACTTCGAAGTCCCTGCTTGAATTAATGTCTCAGGCAGGTAATAGTAGTAATAATAAAAATAACAACAATAATCATGTACTGACAGCTATATGGTACCGAGCTAAAATCAATAGCATTGATTATCTTGTTCCCTTTTTTTCTGAAACCCAAGTAGTCGTCTGACTGAAAAATGGCCATATATGTGATGAGATGTTTCATTTTGCCCTTACTTATTTTAGTTCCCTTTTTCAGGGTGTTGCTGTTGCACTTCCTGTTTACTTTGCAACACAGAGGTTAGAATTTTGACGACAGCAATTCAGCTTTCTAAAAGCATTTATGACTAGTCAAGCATGAAATATATTTACTAAATCATGGGGTCAGTGCATATGCAAATATTGGTACTTCATCAGAAATAAGTAGTGTTTGAAAGAGTGTTATTGATGGTAATGGGTGTGGTGATAGTCTTAGAGGTGGTGGAGGTCATTGCACACTGGCATGATGGTGTGAAAAGTGGTTTAGGGTGGTCATGGGGAGAGCAACTATCAAGTGGTTATCACACTGATGGCTGTTACCTTAGTGCCTGCTAGTACTGAAGATGGTGAGGACAGTCTGGTGGTGTTGGAGGAGATGATCTTTATGGTTGTGTACCTTTTGGCGGTGGTTTCAATGGATGGTATTGGAAGAATTGTTCGTGGTTACAATGGTGGTGATGGTACCTTTGGTATGTTGTTGGTGGTAGTGCTAATAGTTTGAAGGAAAAAAGTTATGTCCTTCAGAATCAGTAGCCCTCGAGGGTAGATCTTGCTTCTGTCCTCTTTCATCAAAAAAGAAACGTCGCCTCTGAAATCCGAATCTCATTCTGAACATGAGTTCCTTGTTTTTTTGCTTTTCAAAGCAAAGTATGCCATCCAAAATATGCCAATAATTACAAGACTTCAATATGACACCTATGGGATCTTATTGGGTGCACAAGTCAGATTTGCAATGTGTGATAAAAAGCTTCCCCTTGATCACATTATGAGAAAAAAAGCTGACATGGACATTATAATGATTGATAATAATGTTCTAAGTTCCTTTTGATGGGTGTACTGTAGTATATATTCTACGAAGCTATGATAAAGAAATAGAAATCACCTATGCAGTTAAATCACTAAATGGTTGATTCTTCTCTAATCGCAGCAAATGGCAGGCATTCAAGTTGGCTACGCTTTCTGGTTTTGCTGAGCCTCTGGGTGTTATAATAGTAGGTATGTCAACTGCTTTCTATTGTAAAATGCCAAAGCAAGCTGTTTTTCTTTATGAACGAATAGAAAACTTAAATTTAAGTGGAAGCCTTATTTTAACTAGGGGTTTGCTAGAACATCTTCTAGAGGTCCTTCTAGGGGTCCTAGATTTTTTTTTAATTTTTTTAATCAAATTGGGCCCACCTTTCATTGAGAGGTGGGCCCCAATATGATTTAAAAAATCAAAAAAAATTCTAGAAGGACCCCTAGAAGGACCTCTAGAAGATGCACAAGCATTTTCCTTTTAACTAATAGAGGGGATGTTTATGAGATGTAAGCCTTGGTATTGACGTAGAGTGAGGATGTGAGCTAGATTCTGTGTGCATTACAAATTTGCAAATCAGGATTGTTTAATTTTTTGTAGACTGTAATGCTTATCCTTGGAAATATAAACTTCTTAATATCTTATTCTCAGCCTATCTATTTCCAAGCAGCTTGAGTCCAGAAATTCTTGAGGGCCTACTTGGAGCAGGTTAGCAAACTAATCATTTCCTAATCATGAATTGATCAAAGAGTGATGAATTGTTATAATAATTTTGTAGTCTTTGTTTTCAGTTGGTGGAGTGATGGCTTTTCTAACCCTGCACGAAATGCTGCCACTTGCGTTTGATTATGCGGGGCAGAAGCAAGCTGTCAAGGCCGTGTTCTTGGGAATGGCTTTCATGTCTGCAAGGTAATAAAATTAATCGCAAAGAAAGTCCATTTGAGGAAACAACAATGAAAAATGAAAAGAGAGAGAGTGCTAGTGGCAGACTTGCAGTTGCGATTGTTGTTTGCCCTCAGTGAAATCATGTACACATGCCATGTGGAATGTGAAACTGGTTGATTCTACATCTTTATAGTGCTCTAAGTAATTGGAGGTAAGTGATAGTTGCTCTGGTAGTAATTCCCACTAAAAGCCAACTTCCCTTAGATTTTTTTAAAAAAAAATCTAGAAAACCAAATTACTTTTTGCTTTCATGTTCAAAGAAACTCTACAATAGCTTCCCTTATCATTTTCGTATACCATTTAAATATTTTTCAAATAAATGTTAGGAGAAAAAAAGATGAAAGAAATGAAAGAGAAACCCTTTTTTTTTAATAATAAAATAATGGTAAGGGAATCAAAAGTGCTACCCTAGCCCTTGGGTTTCCCTTAGTTTAGGAAATATCAAGGGAGTCTGTTGTAGGGGCTTTTTGAGAATTTTCCTTACATTTAGGAAAGGGAATGGGAATATAGGGAATCTGTTGCTAGTGCTCTAGCACCACAAAATTTTTTATATGCGTGTATACTGGGCCATACTTTATGCTTGAAATTAGTAATTTCTTACCTGTAAGGGAAAAAGACATTATTAAACACAGGAAGATGCTACAACTATCTTTGCCAGATAGCACTTGGTTATTGTTACTGGCATAAATCATTTGGTCAACCCTACCTCATGACCCAAATAAGAAAGGGATACAAAGAAGTGAGAAACAAAATATCAAAATAATGCCTTAAATTGTCTTGGTTTGGATACTTCCGCTAGCTTTTGCTATGGGGATGTTGAAAGAGAATGCAAACAGGTGTCTTCCACAAGAATAAAGAAAAATAAAGCTCTTTCTAAGTTGTTTGTATGCTGTTTTGTACAAGGTGGCTCTTGCCATCTGCAGTTCTACAACTGGTGGCGTTGAAATTACATATTAAGCTAAGAAATATGTATTAAAGTGTTCCCATTAGGTTGTGTCTAGCTTCTTTGCCCTAGTTTTTACTTATCTTCTAATTATCTCCTTGCTTGTTGGCAGCCTATATTTTCTTGAGATCAGCTTACCCAAGGAGATGAGCCTGTAGTCATGGATGCTGCCTATTGGTATTCCCAATGTTGTCCATTCCTGAACCGCCATGATGGTTTTTCAAATAGTGCCTGCTTTTTTCAAGGGGCATTGAAGACCTTTACTAATGGCCGCATTGAAGACCTGTACTAATGGCCAGCATCATTTGATTTCAGCCAGAAGTTAGAGAAGGTATACCTGTCTTTTGTACCATTGCAGTTCTTTTCATTAAGATTACAGAAATGTACTTCACTGTTTGTGTTTTATTGAGGGAAAAAAAAAAAAAAAAAAAGAAAGAGAGAAATGAAGATGTTATGGAACTTGTTCTCTTTAATAAACTTCTATCATCCATCTATGCTGGTTTGCATATGTACACAAAATCTCAGGTTACTTGTAGCCTTATTTTGAAGCTTTACTTTGCCCTGTGACTAAACATTAAATTATTTGTCACCCAGGTATTCTTCTTAGACTGTTAAGCGCCCCACGTTGGAACTAGAAATAAGCTCATAATTTTCATTCTTTGTTATTTAAGTATTGCAATCCTTTCCATTCTGTTTTTTGGTTTAGATTTTGCTTTGTTACATTTAACAGTATACATGATGCCACGTCATTAAAAATTTTAAATGACATGCCAACATATTCACCATATAGCAATATATATACCATTAGATTTGTGAAATCTAATATGAACCATAAAATGGATCATCTCTATTTTGATCTTGATCCGCAATGAACTGTTTTTGACTTCGAATTTCATAATTACAATCACTCACGTGGACAAATTTCTTTGTGATACACAATGAAATTCAATAGTATCAAGTACCCAAACATGCAAAAAGTATTAAGTTATGGATCACAGTGTACAAGAATAATAATGATATTCTTCACATCTATTTTACACTAGTTGATATGACGTGTTTTAAGTAGTTTTTTATGTCAGCCACTTTTAAAAAAAAAAAAAAGTCACTTAAAACATGCTAGATCAGCCCGTATGAAATGCCTGAGTGGTATTACTCCCATGCATAAAGAACTCCATATTATCAATTTCACAGTTGAAGGGCTGCAAAAGACGTCAGAAGTGGGGAAAATGAAAGAGTCAATCTCGTCAATTTTTAATTTCTTCATTACTTCCATCAATTGAAATCATAATTTCTGTGAAATACAAATTTCCGAGCTAAGTCATAGGAGGGACAAAATCTCATCAAAGAGATTCATGGGTTTAAAGTTAGACAGTCCTGTCTTTCCTTAATAGAGAAAAAGTGATATTTTGATTGGATCTGTGAAAGTTGGAGAGAGAATGGGATATACGTAGAGGGCAGAAAAAAAAGAAAGAAAGAGAGACCTACACTTAAAGCAAAAAAGAGAAGAAAAGTGTTTTATCAACTAAAGGAGAATAAAAGGGGAAAAGAAAGCCAATTTTTCTTTTTCTTTTCTCTTTTCTTTTTTAATTTTTTGCCCAAATGCTTTATGGGGTAGGGGAACAACTTGTGTAAACCCACCTAATCATAGAGTCATGGACTGCTACTAAAATTTATTTATTTTTAATTCCTTTTTTAATTGAAACCATTTGAATAACATGTTCGGTTAATACTATTAAAAATATACGTGAGAATCACTTGTTTTAAAAAAAAAATGTTAATTCGAAGAAATTTTTGCAAACCAATTTAGAAGAAGACTTTATTCTAGAAATAGTTCTTAATGTATTTAAGTGTCTTTTTTTAATCTAACAAAAATATATTTCTTGAAATGGTGTTCAATGCATCTCCAGTCGTACGGATTCCATAATGAATGGCAATTTGAAGGGCGGCATTGGGGTTGAGTCACGAACACGGCACTGCCTCCCAAGACAGTTTACTTGAACTCTAACGATTGGGCTTTTTGCGACCACATGCAAAGTTTGCGAAGGAAAGAACAAAGTTTTTCCATTGGGTAGGAGGAAATTCATTTACTTCGGTCTATTAAACTGGCATCCATCATTAGAGCATATGTTTTTCAAATTCATTTTTAATGGAATTAACAGAATATGTAATTCTAATTGCAATATTAAAAATGCATGTAAAAATTGCATGCTCTAAGAACATATGTTAATTTAATAAATAGGATTGAAAGAATTTTTTTTCAATTTAATTTGAAAGAAAATTTTATCTCAAAGAGAAAGTTTTTTTATTACCCAAATCACTGAAAGAATGGTGGGCTCTCCAACAAAAAACTTAAATAAAAAATACAATGCATAAAATACAACTAAATAGTAGAAAATGGGCCAAAAAATGACCCGGTCCTCTCTGAAAGGACTGCATAAAGTGATAACAGAAGCAAAATGAGCACAATAAGGGGCACGAATCTTAGAAGGTCTTTCAACCCTTCTTGAACTCCCCTTGAAAATAGTGACAACCGCCGGAAGGAAACTTATGGGGGAGAGGCAGGGTTATATACCGATCATGAGCTGTTGAAGAGGGGGAGCGAACTCCGGTTGCACAAGTATCCACAACAAGATCAAACCATAATGGCACAGGGAGATTATAACCCACAAAACCCAAAAAATACACAGTAATCAGTATAACAAAGCTAAAGCAGAAACACAACAAAAAACCCAAAAACAATGAGTCTTGCTAGGCGTCCGTCACAGACGGACACCTAGCATCCGTTTTCCATGGGGAAAAAAAAATGTTTTTTATCATTAAAAACAAGGCTTAAACTTATCAAATTCTCATTTTTATTTTCTCTAAGGTTATGAAATGGGGATGAAATAAGTCTGAACCTGTTTTTTGTTAAAAAAAATATTTTTTTTAACAAAAAACAGTTCAGACTTATTTCATCCCCATTTCATAACCTTAGAGAAAATAAAATGAGAATCTAATAAGTTTAAAGAGTCATGTTTTTTAATAAAAAAAATAAAGTATTTTTTTTTATTTTTTCTTTTTTCTTTCCACTAAAGACGGACGATAGGCGTCCGTCACTGACGAACGCCTGTCTTTGAGTGACGGACACCTATCTCTACTCAAAGACAATAGCATTGACGGGGGAGAATGGCGTAATGGATGCAGCCAAATGCACCGTGAGTATACAGCCAAATGCACCGTGAGTATAACATCCACATGCACAACCTATATTTAACAAATAAAGAAAACTTTTCAAGTGATTTTAGTATAAATGTCATAAAAATTTTAAGATGCACATTTCACACCTGGTTCTATGAATAATCAATATAATTAAATAATACCAAGATTACCGTAATAATATGATAATTACTATAACCAACTAATATTTTGGTAACCATATATGCATCTCCCTCACTTCCATTTTTGTTTTATTATTATTATTATTATTATTATTATTATTGTAAGTCATTTTAGTTTTATTATTAATTTCAAACACTTACTTTTCTCATTTGAAAAGGTGATTTAGTACGTCTCCAATAAATAATTTTTTTTCCCCTTTTGACTCTCTTTATTGGGTTCCTTCAAGCAAAGCCACTTTTACCGCGTTTTGCTTTCAATTTTCTGGATGTCTACTGCAATTATTTAGGACTTTTTTTTATTGAAAAAAAAAAAAAAGAAAAAAAAAAAAGGGATAATTTACTTACATCTCCTGAAATGTCACAACTTTGATAATGTCCTTCATAAATTTCAAAACCTTGTAATTTAGTGTATCCAAGTTTAAATTTTTGGCAATGTACTCCCTCAGTCATGATTTTTCGTTAAATCATAATGGTGGGGTGTTACCGTTAGGTCTGGTGGGACTAGTGACTCACCTTGTGACTCATGGGTCACCACCAAACTCCGGCGTGGGTCTGGTGACCCACGTTGGGTGATCACCAAACCCACAGATTGTGTAGGCTTAAAAAATTATTAATTTGACTAAGGTAATTTTATAGGTGTATAAAAGTCATTTCGCCTCTGTACGTGTAATTTAACCCCAAACCCTAATGGTATGGGTGGTATTACAAATTTTTTTTAAGTTGGATACATTAAATTCATAGCTTTTATATTTAGGGGAGTGATTGTAAAAGCGATGAAAGTTTATGGGTTCAGTGATTTTTTTTTTTTTGGCTAAAATTTCGACAGTTATTTGGCTAGAAAATCTCAGTTCATACCGAAAACAGGAAAGATTAGTGATTTGAGGCGAGGGGGACAGTGTTGTCTCCTTTGTGTTGGGATGTGAATTGTAAGGAGAGCATAAATTGGTCCCCTCTACAACGTTGTCATTATCAATATCATCATATACATAGCTCCCCATTGTCCTTATTACGTTCTTTTTAGAACTTGAAGGAAAGATAAACATGGTTGATCAAAATTAGAGATATTTTAATTTTAAATGTGAGTAGAACTGTATATATTATCTTGACTTGATTCCAGAGACTATTAAGTAGTGCATATTGGACATGATTTTTTTCCCCTTTTTCATATAAATTATTGATCTCAAAATACACTTATGCCTAAAATTAAGTCAAGAGGGTTTAAAGAATAAATGGGAATTTGGAGAAACAAAATCAACTAATAAACAAGGTAAAAAAAAAAAAAAATCGCAATCAGCACATAGTCATGTGGGACAACAAGCAATTGATAAAAAAAATGTTTGAAGAGAGAAGAAGAAGCCAAGAAGAGAAGAGGGGAGAAAAGAGGAAAGATAAGAGAAAGACAACAATAAAGAGTCGTTCACTTTTGTTAATTCATCATTAGCTGCTAATACACTAGAAAAAAAAAAAAGTTTAAATAGACTAGGGATTAAACCCTAACCCTAATTGTACTTGGGTTAATGGCCCGCTAAAATAATAAAAAAATCCAAAATAAAAGTACTACAACATCTGAAAAATAAACAATAAAACAAATAGAAGCTTAGTAATAATCCAGCCCTCAATCATCCAACCACAAGGTGATGGGCTAGCGTGTGGCTCATGTTTGGTGTCCCATCACATAGCTTTTGGCAGCTATAACAACAATTAATTTTGACTAATCTCTCTCTCTTAAGAAAAAAATAAGGAAAAAATACGCTTACCCTCTTCAAATTACCATTTTTTGGTAGTTTAGTGAAGACATTATTAATAAAGTAATAATTTAAGGAGAGTATGTGCACTTTTCCCAAAAAATAACTACCCACAAATTACTATTATTCAAAGACTATTAGTGACGCAAAATGGATGTTTTTGAACAATCGATTGACATATACACTACATATATTATCTTTCTTATTAAGATTTTCAACATTGTATTTTCAAACTTTTGAGAGATGGAAACACCATCTTCTTCATCCTTATAAGTGTTTCCAAAATCTCAATATGAGGAATATATTAAGAAGAAGCATAGCTATAATTTTTAGAGAAAATTATTTTTTCTTTTCGTATGATCTTTTTATAATGTATTCGTAATATCATGTTTGCTTCTATTGTCACATGATACATATCAGGTAACGACTCAAGGAAAGCCTTGGTCACATATGCGTTATAATTGTGAAAGGACTAATGAAGTTACAATTGCAGCTCTCTAAAATAACTTATAAAAACAGTCTCACCTAATAAAGAATCAATGAGGAGCTTAACACTCATGGATGCCTTAATAATCTACCCACTCTATGTGGGCTATTTATCTTCTCATTGTAAGACTAGAATGTTACAATCTCTTCCCTTAATTTCTCGAAGTCCTCGTCATGGCCACATTATGGTCACGTCATGCCGTGCTCCAGTACTGCATGGTGTTATTATGTGGCTTTAATACAATTTGTAACGACCCAAGGAAAGTGCTAACTACATCTACACTATAACTTTTTCTAAAAATAAATAAATAAAGACTAGTCAAGTTGCAATTTGAGTTCACTATAATTACTTATAAAGCACAGTCTCATTTAATAAAGAACCAATGTGGGATTTCGCATCCATGAGTGCCTTAATAATCTATCCAGTATATGTGAGCTATTCATCTTCCTAATGTAAAACTGATTTGTTACATATAATATCATTAAAAAAAACACACACACACACACTTGAGAGCTATCATATGCAAACAATCAAATTAAGTATAGAAATGGCATATTGAGAAAGAAATATTATGAAATCAAATCACTATTTAAGAATAGTTGCCTGTTTTACTTCTTTTTTAAGTGGACTAATATAGTGATATGCTTCAATTTTTGTTCTCTCTAGAGACGGAATGTCTACATTCTCTCTAAACAGAATAAGGTTTTTTCACCTCTTTGTGAGGTCTCTTCGCCACTTCCGTTGATTCTGCAAGGAAGGAGGGCGGGATCTCTTCCCCTCCCTCCTCCCTCTCCCCCTTTCTCCTTTTCTATTTTTCTCCCCATTTCCTCCGCTAGTTTTTTTCTTACATTTTGTTTCTCTTTCCTCCAAGTTATCATTGTTGCAGCTCTGCCCTCCATGGGCCGGCATTCCCATCACTGCGCTGCCCTCTGCCGCTACCCTGATCACCCTCACTGGCCGTTTCACAGATTTGTAGCGTTGACAAATCTGGTTTTCACAAAACCAAATCTATTAACCTCTACCAGCTCCGACCTCAAATGCGCCCCACCACCATTCTCCAGGGCTTCCCCTCTTCCAGCCAAGCTCCTCCGTCTCTCCATCCAGCCACCACACGCCAGGGTGTGGTCCACACGTGCCCAAGCGTGGATCTCACTCGCCAATGAGTGTCATCCACGCGCCGGCGCGTGGCCTCCACTCAACGGTGCGTAGCGGCTGCGCTTCTCTGCTCCTCCGCCCCCCCTCCGCCTTTGATGCTATCTTATGGTGTTTTTTGGTTTTTTTTTAGGGTTATTGTCTCCCTGCTTTTATTTGGTGTGTAATTTAGTAAAAACTTTGGGCAGACCAGCGTGTCTTTCCCGCATCAGATCTCGTTCGGATTTCAACTATTCCTTCCCCTCAACATCCATCTTTACGGTGGTGTTGCCTTTCACTTGGAGCTCCTCACAGTGCCCCTTTACCATTTAAAACCGCCTTGTGCGGCTCCTGGAGAGGCTCAACTTGTTATTAGTCTCTTTGAAATCATTAATGAAACTATTGCCTTATTATTTGTTTTTTTTTGTATTGCCGTTTTCAATTGAGCTTTGTTGGTTGGGGTGTCCACTCCTTTGTAATTATTCGATCCCAAGTAAATTTTTTTCCCATTATTGAATAGGAAAAAAAAAGTTGATAATATTGTCAGTTTCTTTTGTTTTGGGTCCATAATGGGATGGACTATTTTTGTGGATACATGAGGAATTCCCTACTCACCTTAATTAAATAAATGTTCCCCACTGAATTCTCTTCACTACTGCGTTAGGGCAAAGAATAGTCATCTCGCCACACAACCAAAAAAAAAAACAACACACAGTTCCCTTTTGCAGCCACTAACACACGAAGACAATTAAGCAACAAACACACCAATAGAGGGTTCATTCTACAACAATGGATGATATTTCTCAATAAAGTATAATATATATACTATAATAATTATATATAATATATATATAATATACCTTACATATTATATATGTATGGTGTGAATTGAAATGAGGAATATTTTTGCATGAGTGCATGTCTTTATCAACTTAACATTCATCAATTAGTTATCAACTTTTGCAAAACAAAGTAAAACCCACGAATGAGAGGAATTTTTTGTAGATTTAATTGGAAAAAAAAAAATATAATATAAACTTTATGAATTTGTCCAGTTGAGAGGACATACGTCAAGTGGAGTTAATAAGGTCATCTTCTACCGCAGGGCGGAGCCAGAGAAGGTACAAAGGAGGGACAGAAGGAACACTAAAATAATATCATATAATATATATTTTTTTATCTTTAATATACTATTTTTTTTATGTAAATATATTAAATATAGTACATTAATTAACATTAAGTTATAGATATTAATATATGTATAAAGAAAAAATAGCATCAATTTCTAAAATAGCTGAAGTAGTATACAGTTCATATATATAAGCATATAACAGACAATGATCATGATACACTAAAAATTACAACATTGTCTAAAATTAACATCTATCACGATCTTAGTGACACAAAATCATCAAGTATTAAATCTAAACTGACGCTACTCAGAATTTCCTCTCACTTAGATAGTTAAATTATTTGTAAAAATTCATCCTCCATTTCTGTACGAAGTCTGTTTAACACTTCATAGCTGAAAATGCTGATCAGTATTCCAATAGCAAATCCCTCAATATTAAGCTTCTCCTTCATCTTTTTCTTCCACTTTTTCTTCCAATTTTCCCCCAATGAGCTCAGTCTCTCTCTAGAACGCAAAGTTCTCTCTCTTTCCTCAGTGTCTCCTCTCACCCGGTCTTGTGCTATGAAAAGGCACGACGCGAAGAAGCAGAAAAGGAAAGAAGAAAAAGAAGAAACCCGAAAAGAGAAGAAAGAGAAGGCTGGAGATGACTAGCAGTCTGGAGGTAAGTCTTTAGCATTAAAAAAAACAAGAGAAGGGGGAACGGCGCATGTATAAGTGTATTAGTAAATTTTTTTAAGAAAAAAACAGGGGAAGGCCACATGGGGGGGGGCATAGGCGTGAGACTCTTACTAAATTTTTTCTTTTTTTTTTTTTATATTTGAAACCAAGGAAGGTGTGAGAATATAGGGAAAAAAAATTTGGGGGGGGGGGGGGGGGTGCTAGGCGTGACTTCTATACGAATTTTTTTTTTTTTTTTTTTAAACCAGGAAAGGGAAGGGAAAGGGGGGCGTCTTAGGGAATTTTTTTTTTTTTTCTTTTAAACAGGGGGAAGGGGGGGCGTGAGCCCCACAGGCCCCCTTTCCTCCGCCCTGCTACGCGTAACATGCGATCACAATGCCCTCTGCTAACATCGTAACATGCATGGAGACATTGATGGACTCCTTGTTATATGTATTACAACTTCTTGTGTTTTTTCTTTACGAAAAGATACATTTTAATATCTTCAATTATCATGTTTGTGGTAATACCCTAATAAAAAAAAAGGATTTGGTTTGAGTACTATAAAAGCATTTAACTCAAAGTAAATAAGGAAAATTTGATTTTAGAATGTCAATTAAATCCACCTCTTGAATTTATTAAATTTGATTGTGTTGCAACACCTACGTCGGATTCCAAAAATATTTTTGAACAGTGACTTCTTGATTTAAGAAAAAATATTATATATATATTTTTATTTTGATAAATTGTATCGTAGTCTAAATAGGTTTTAATTTTTTTTTAAATATGACTAATTTAAAAATTAGTTGAAATATTACGCCACTGTTAGGAGCATAATTTCTAAAAAATATATATGTAATATGTTTTTAATTTACGAAAGTTATTACATGAGCAAGCGAGGACCAATCTAAGAATGCCCACCCTTATCTAATCCACTTGAGTATGTCCTCTCAACTGACAAATTCATAAAGTCTTTATATTATATTTTTTTTTCCATTAATCTAAACAAAAATTCGTCTCATTCGTGGGTTTTACTTTGTTTTAGCAAAGTGTAACACTTGACTGAATGGTAGTTGATAAACATGCACTCGCATATGATTCTCATTTCAATTCCACATCCACTCATACTACTCCATGACCTCCATTATAGTAAATATCATACCTACTATATATTATTGAGAAATTCACCGTCCATTGTTGTAGATGAACCTCTATTGTGTGTTTGTTGCCTACTTGTGCCCTTTGGTGTGTAAGTGGCTGCAAAAGGGAATCGTGTGTTGTTTTTTTTTTCTGGTGTGTGGCGAGATGGATATTCTTGCCTAACGCCAGTTATGAAGAGAATCAGTGGAAACATTTATTTAATTAAGGTAGGTAGGGGAATTCCCTCATGTAATCCAAAATAGTCCATCCCATTAGGACCAAAACAAAATGACAATATTGATACACTTTTTTTCCTATTCAATAATGGGAAAAAATGTTACTTGGATCGAATATTACAAAGGAGTGGGCACCCAACAACAGAGCTCAATGAAAAGGCAATACAAAAACAAAAACAATAACATAATAGTTCATTAATCGATTTCAAGAGACCATACAAGTTGAGCCTCTTCAGGGGCCGACAAAGGCTGTTAAATGGTAAAGGGGCACTGTGAGAGCTCCAAGTGAAGGCAACAACACGTAAAGAGATGTTGAGGGAAGGAATAGTTAAATCCGAACGAGATCTGACGCGGGGAAAGACCGCTGGTTGCAAGGTTTTTACAAAACACACAAATAAAATGCAGGGAGCATAACCCTAAAAAAAAACAAAAAAAACATAAGATAGAATCAAAGGCGGAGGGGGGGGCGGAGGAGCGAGGCAACGCAGCCGTACGCCGTTGAGTTGAGTGCACGCGCCGCGCGCGTGGACGACTCTTTGGCAGGTGAGATCCACGCTTGGCACGTGTGGACCACACCCTGCGGATGGTGTGTGGATGGAGCGACGGAGGAGCTGCTTGGAAGAGGGAAGCCTGCGAGATGGTGGTGGGACGCATCGTGGGTTCGGGCGTAGAGTCGAGTGATTAAATGTTTTGTGAAAAACCAGATTTGTCAACAGCTAAATTAGAAGCGCAGTGAGGTTTGATCAGGGGAGCGGCAGCGGGCGCGCAGTATGGAAGCGCGCCATGGGGAGCAGGTGCACAATGATAACTGGAGAAAGGAGAAAAAAATGTAAGAAAAATTTAGCGGAGATGGGAAAAATCGAAAAGGAGAAAGGGGAGAGGGAGTGAGGGAGGGAAGAGATCCCGCCCTCCTCCTTGCAGAATAACGGACAGTGGGAAGGACCTCACAAAGAGGTGAAAAGACCTTATTTGTTAGAAGAATGAGACATTCTGTCTTAGAGAGACAAAATTGAAGCATATCACTATTATTCAGTCCACTTAAAAAAAAAAACAGGCACATTTAAATAGGATGGATTCAAATATATTTCTTACTCAATATTGCCATTTTGCTATACTTATTATTTTGCATATGATAGCCCCAAGTGTGTTGTTTTTATTTTATATATAACTGAACAAATCAGTGTTTTACATAGGAGATGAATACCTCACATTATACTGCAAGATCATAAGGCACATGAATGCAATCCAACATCTTAAGAACGTCTATAGAAGTATATGAACTCAAATGCACTTACAGTCTATTTATAGTAGAAAAGTTATATGAATGTATTACACTTTTTCTTGGGTCGTACAAAGTATTAAAGCCACATAAGAACACCATGCAGACTGGAGACGCAGACGACCATAAGGCCATGCGACGAGGACTTCGAGAATAAGGAACAATGAACATTTCCCTACTACAAGAGAAAGATAAATAGCCACATTAGAGGGTAGAAATTTAAGCATCCATCGATATAACCTCATTTGATTCTTTAGGAGGAGACTTTATAAATTATGTAGAGAGCCAATTGTAACTCAATCTTTCAACAATATAAACGCATAAGTGACCAAGGCTTCCTTGAGTCGTTACCAATGATTCAGGACAATAACATAACATGAATTACGCATCATTTATAAAAAGATCATACTAAAAAAAAATAATTCTCTAAAAATATAGCTAGCTTTCTCCTTAATATCCCAAGAATTTGGGAACCTTTGTATAATTAAGAAGAGGGTTCCATACCAAAGAAAGAACAAGGAAAAATCTAAAAGAAAATTAAAGTATTTGTAATGTCATCGAGTAAACTCCATTTTTGCGTCACTAAAAAGTCCCTTTGAAAATTAATTTGGGTGTTATGGAAAAGGCACATACCCCTTTTTTAATTATACTTTTATTAGTATCGCTACACTACCAAAAGATAATTTGAAAGGAACATTTTTCCTTTATTTCAGAGAGAAGAGATATTCAAAATTAAGTTTATACAGCCAAAACCGTATGACGACACAAACATGGCCACACCCACCCCATCACCAATTACCCTCCGTTCCAACGCCAAAACGCATACCAACGGAGAGGAAAGAAAGAAGTATGGGCAAGCGTTGGGCCATTGCCCATCACGATAGCTTTTGCACTTATAACAAAAATTGACCTAACCCACTTCTTAAGAAAAAAATAAGGAAAAATACGCTTACCCCTTCAAATTATCGCATTTGGATTTGAAGCATACTAACTAATAAGTAAAGATCAAGGGGTAGGAACTTTTTTCCCAAAAATAAACACCACAAATACTATAGTCAAAACAAGACGCAAAAGGATGTTTTTGAACACGAGACATATAACTACAATATTAGCTTCTTTATAAGATTCAACACGTATTTCAAACTAGAGATGGAACACCACTCTTTTTTCCATCCTTTTTATAATGGTTCCAAAAAACTCAATATGAGAAATATAGAGAACAACTATAACTTTTAGAGAAAGATTCTTTTCGAGATCTTAACATTATCGAACATAGCTCATGCCACTAACATATCAGGTAATAACTAAGAAGCCTGCACATATGCTTAAATTGAAAGGATAATGAAGTATAAACAAATGCAGCTCCTAAAATAAATTTATAAAAACACTCACCAAAAAGAACAATGAGGACTTAACACCATGAGCCTAATATACCACTCTATGGCTATTTACTCTCATGTAAACTAGAATTTCAACCTTTCCCTAACCCAAAGCCTCGCATGGCGACATTAGTCACTCATGCGTGCTCCAGGATGCATGGTGTTATTATGGCTAACAATGTAACGACCCAAAAGACGCATTAGTGTGTCATTATAAATGCTGTGACAGAACACTGGGGAGACAAATGTAACAAGAAAAGATTAAAAAAAATAAAAAAAGAAAGAATCACACATAATTAATCATCGTATTCATCACCGATTTTCACTGTGCTGTTAAATCTTTAGTACGTACAATAACTGTAAAAGACAGCTGCCACACTTACCTCATCATGAAGTGGGAAATCGCAGTATCGAAAGAGAGAGAGAGAGAGACGAAACTGGGCTAGCTCTGTTGGTTGGGTTCATGTGGGACACGTTCAGAAGGCAGCTACAGTACATACTCTGAATGTCTTGTTGTTTGAAATGACATTTCAAGAAACCCTTTGACTCATCTCTCTCTCTCTCTCTCCCTCCCTCGTCACAAAGCTGCCACCAAGATCCAATCTATCCATTCCAACCTCTGTACTATGACAATAATACAAAATACGTTCTGTTATAATTGCACTCTCATCTTTTTTTACTATTTCTCTCTCTTAACCTAATCATTTGATTTCTTTCTTTCTTTCTTTTTTTTTTTTTTTTTTTTTACAGTAAATCCAAACATAAGAAAACAAATAGGGTGTAAATAATTTTATTGAAAATTTTTTATTTAAATAATAATAAAAAATAATTAATCTGATATAAAAAATAATATATTTTGGCCATCAATATTAAACTCGAATGTAGCTAACTCTTAACCAAAATTTTTAATCTTAATTTGTTAATTTTATATTAAAATTGTATTAAGTTTGCGAATGTATAAAAAATTATTAGTTCTAAATATTTTGGGTTCAAGTTATGTCGAGTCATAGTATAAAACTTTACATGTTAATCCTAATTCGAACTAACTATTTAAATAAGCAAATCAGACCTCTCAACTTTATTTCGTTAAATTTGTATTGAATTCGAATCGAATTTACGAATTATATCTATTTTTAATATCCATAACTTAATCCTTTCTAAAACTACATTTTTACCATATATATAATATATATGATTATCCTCTCTAGTCTTTATCTACGTTGGATCCTTTTCACCTACATGCTTCAGTCCCTATTAATATTACTAACTGTTGTAGATCTTACGAAAAGAATTATCAAGGACAAAAAGTTAACGTATGCACATGGGTTACTAAATGCCTTGCATTGACTATATATCCCCCTAAAAGTACGAATATCTTCTTCTCAAGGTCAATATGGTTAGTATTCTTGTTGTTGTTAATTAGGAAAAAGATGACATCTTAATCAGTGTTAGAATATTAATTAAATTTTGAGATAAATAATGATTTAATAAGGTATTATAAAAAAAAATTAAATTTAAATTTTGTTTTTATTATTCACTTTTTATTTCAATTAAATATCTTATATGTTGAACTTCACTTATTAATTGAGAATTTGAGTCTACACGTGAGTTAGAATATTAAAATATTAATATTAATTAAATGATTAAATTTATCATTATTTATCGACTTAAATTTTTGAGATAAATTAATGATAATTTTAACCATTGAAAATTAACGTTAATTTAAATGATCATGAACTTAAATCCAATTTCATATCCCAAGCCACAATTTTCTTTAATTTTGAGGATTACAAATTGGTAAATATTGCTGCTAATTTGCTATAATGATTATATGTAAACCTTTTTACGTTCGTATTTATTTTTATATTTAATTTATTCATTGAACCACGGATATATATAGGTATATATAACGCGACAGCTGACTAACTTGACCCAGACAGTCTCTCCTTTTTCTAGCACTGTTAGATACTGCTATATTCTATTGACTTTTAACTTGATTTGGGCAATTACGAAAGCAGTGGTATATATATATATATATATATATATCGTATATAGTATAGTAAGCTATACTTGGACTAAGCATATATATATAGCAAGAAAAGAAGTATTGCAGCAAAGATAAATAGAGAGAGAGAGAGAGAGAGTGAAAGTCAAAATGCATGCTTACGCCAACTTGGTCTAACAGTTATCTATAAAGAGAGTCTACAATACCAAGTTGGCAAGTTCTAGGAATACAAACTTAACGGGAACAAAAAAAAAAAGAAAGTTCTAGGAATGAAAAGCTCAGAAAATTAAGAAAAGAAGTACCCGAAATGAAAAGAAAAAAAGAAAAAAAGAAAAGGGATCATAATAATAAGAAATGAAATAAAGTAAGGGGACGGGCCTCAAAGTAATGCTAATATAAAATATGTTCTTGCATAAGCCAAGATTGTGTAAATTAAGCGTCAGCTCAAAATATGAGAAATAATTCAACAATCTTTTTAGCTCGAGATCCCTTCAATAATTGGTTCCATGATCTGCATGTCTCACTGAGAGGATTCATTATCTTGCTCAATTTCAGAGGCTGCTTCATCTTCCTCATCGAAACAGTCAACTCCATAAGCTGCATGGCCATTTCCAAAAGCCTTGATATGATCTTTGAGAGACCTCTTGTGTTTGAAATCAGAACCACAAGTGCAATACCAAAGCTTCCCACAGTTCTTCTCATGGGTTCTCCAATCACCTCTCACGGCGAAGGCCTTGCCACATTTTCTACACATGAAAGGCTTGATCCCATGCTTTCTCTTGTAATGGGTTTGGAGGGTTCTGAAGTCTTTGAGTGGCTTTGACCTTGGGTGGTCTATGTTGTTCCTGCACCCTGCTGCACAACAATAGCAAGGCAGCCTAAGCATGGCTGTTGGTTGTGTTCCCCTTAGAGATTCCGGGCCTTTTCTATATTGTGATCCATGCCCCCACATATGCATCTACAAAATATAATTAAGCAGCAATCAATATAAATTAAATAACTAAATTAATCATTTCTTATCAACTTAATTAAACTTTTAGAATAAATAATAATTTAACATAATATCGGTATTTTTGAGTTTAAACATTCTCTCTCCTTACATACAAAGAGATATAAATTAAATAATTAAATAAATTATTTTTTATCAGTTTAAACTTTTAAAATAAATTGTGATTTAACAGATACTATGTCTCTCAAGCTGCATCCCATGCAGTAAAACGGTGGATCGGGACGGGCTTAGACTTTTAGTCCAAAAATTAAATTTTGCTAAAAAAAAAAAGAAGTTATCAAAGGGAACCCAAAAAAAAGAGAATGAGTGGAAGGCATCCAAATGAATATAGGACGATGCTACAAGATTCAGGAGTCTTTCGGCTGAGTCTACGAATAAGGCAAAGAACATTCATATATTCTGGTTTTCTAAAAGCACTCATGGGTCAAAGTCAAAGATAGAGTTTGATAGGGGTTTTTTCTGCATGTGTGGTGCTTTGCAATTTTGCTACCGAATTTGAATTGCTTTTGCTTCATATTTCTCAAAGCAAGTACTAGCTAGAATGAACGTAATTTAATAACCCTAGAATTTTGCATATATATTGTCTCTACAAAAAAAAGAAATGAAGGAAAACGGTTCACGTTTAAGGAAATTGATACTTTTATTTACAGATGAAGCAATACTATGTATAATGTATGGGGATTTCATGCATGTACTAGATATCATCTGAGCCCTGGAAAGAAGTCGGATATCTTCAGTTTAATTTACACACCAGTCTATGTGCAATATTGATACACAAACTTCAAGGTGCAAAAAGCATAAGGTTGTGTTGTTCAATCACATAAAGAGAGGTACTGATCTTATTCTCAGTTGGACCAGGTAGATTTATTCTTTTTTTGTTTTTGAATTCCAAAACCCAAAAATCATGCAAAAAGATAAAAAGAGGAGAGTGGGGATGGAAGAAACTTTAAGAGAATCGAAGAAAAAAAAAAAAAGACTCCAAATTGTCAGACCAAATGTGTGTGTATATTAATTAAAATCTAAAGCAGCAAGAGGGAATTATAAAGGAAAACCCTAAGGACCCATATACTCTTTTCTCCCATCATCACCAGTCCGCTTAAAATAAAAGTGAAAGGTTGAAATCAAGCTAGAAAAGAAGTGTACATGCAAAGATGGGAATGGTTAATTATCCTCTTTCTCCTCAAAATCACAAAAGATAATTAGAAATGGATGGGAGAGAGGAAGGAAAAGGAAAAGGAAAAGGGCTTCTTTTTTCTTTTTCTTTTTTTCTAATTTATTTATTTTCCTGAAAGTTAACAAACCTGCATGTTGTTGTATCTATTGAAGGTCTTGGAGCAAAGGGGGCATGAAAACTGAGTTGGACCAATCAGAATCTGAGCCGGCGTAGGGATCCAATACTGTCCCTTGTTGAGCCTGTTTGAAGCAACAGTGACATCATCTTTGTCGGAGATCATCGCCGTGGATGAGAGCCTTGAGGTCAAATCAGCAGAACTTGGGCTTGGCAACCCTAGATGAAGAGAAACTGCCACGGTGTCATGATCATGATGATCATGATCAACAGATGTAGCACTATAATAGGAGGATTGATCATGTTGTTGTTGATCATCATGCCTTGTGGGGCTTAAACTGAGGAGGGGAAGAGCTTCTTTTAGAGGCGGAGAGGGAGGAGAGTTTGTGTTGATATTATTGTTTAAGCAGTTTTCATAATTATAAGGAGAATAAAAAGATTGATTTTTGGAAGAAGATGTGGAGGAAGAAAAGTGGTGGAACCATCCGGTGAAGTAATTGGAGTATGGATCATTCATGATGAGAGCTAGGTGGGAGAGGAGAGAATAGTTTGGGTAGATGGGTGTGTTAACTATTATAGAGAGAGAGAGAGAGAGAGAGAGAAATAAAGGTGATCAAAAACTTTATAAGGGCCGGAGAGATTGAACAAAATCACCAAATTAAAGGAAATCTAAGGGTGAATGGCTAAAAGAAAAAGAAAAATGATAAAATCAAGGTTGATAAAGTGAACCCAATTGAGTAAAAAAAGGAGAGACAAGAATCACTTGTGAGGTATGACTAAACAATGAAGAGAGAGAGAGAGAGAGAGAGAGAGAGGTGAAAAGGGGTACTGTGGGAGGGGAGAAAATAAGAAAATCTTGGGACTTGGAAAGAACCAGCTATTTTTACGGGACAGTGTGTGAAAAGAGTGTAAAAATAAAAATAAAAAGTAAAAAAAAGAAAATTACCTCACCGAGAATAGAGTTTAAAAGACAATGTTGTAATTAGGTTTGGAGGTTGTCTCCCAAAACCATATATATAAAATCGCATTCTCATTGGCAGAGAATATATATATATATATACAATGTTGTAATTAGGTTTGGAGGTTGTCTCCCAAAACCATATATATAAAATCGCATTCTCATTGGCAGAGAATATATATATATATATATATAGTTTTGTACAAGATAGAAGAATTAAGCATAGCATAGGTACAAACTTGGCCTTGGGAAACAAATAAAAATAGTTCCAATCCTACGTACACAGCATTTGCTTTGGTGGGCGCGCCCTGGTCGGCTTACCTCCTTCCCAGCAGAGAGGCTGTCCCAACCCCCCTCACTGTTTTAAGCTCTTGCTCTTTAATTCATACCTTCATCTCTCTCTCTCTCTCTCTCTCTCTCTCTCTCTCTCTCAATCTCTCTCTGCTGAATGTTAGCTTCAAGTCTCCAATGCCCGAGCCCCATTTGGCTTTCATTCATTTCTTGTCTGCAATAAGAGACCATATTAATGTCCAAAAGAAAAGACATTTCTAAACTCTACCTTAATTACACCGGCCCATATGAGACAGTAATCAGAAAACAAATATTACCATAATCCTTAATTATGTTTTGCTAATTTATTGAACTATTAAGTTGAATAACTCAATAACACAAAAATCTTGTTCGAATATAAATTAAATAGTTATATTTATCATTTTCATATCAACTTAAGCTTTTGAAACAAGTAATGATTTAACATGGTATTAGATTTGAAATCTTAAGTTCGAACCATGTCTTCGTTATTTATCTTTCATTTCAATTAAATATTATACGTGTTAATATTTAACTATTAAAGTAAATTAAATGATTAAATTTATCATTTCTTATAAACTTAAATATTTGAAATATGAGTAAGACTTTTATCCGAAAAAATAAGAGAAAATTGTTAAATTGTCCTTGATGTTGAGATTGTGACAAATAATTATATGGATTTCAAAAGTGACAAATAAGTACAATTTAACAGACAACTCTCCTAAGACATTCTTAATGAACCAACAAATGGCCCTAAGAGTAGAAATGAACTAGCTAGTAATCTTTGTTTCTTGGGACATTCTTAATGATATATTGTGCTGCTATCACCTGCCTGGAATCAAAAAGCAAAGAAGTAAAATAACAAAAATAAAGAAGAGATATTCGCTATTAATATATATAATGATTGCTTTCCATTAAATGGGTCTTTTAAGGATCTGATCACGATCTTTAGCAAAAGGAAGCATTATGATTGTGTTAGAATTCAATTGCTAATTGATTAAAAGGTATTTTGATCCCTGCAAGTACTTTTGGAGCTAAAGGCAGCAATTGATTCTTTTTCAAGGAGCTATATATGAAGATGATCATATGCATATAGATGGGTTGAGATGTTACAGAAGGTACATAAAACGTACGTAAGTAATGGGAAACATTCAAAAAAAAAAGACTTGTTGCAACCACTGGCTTCCCACGTTACTCCCTTTCAGTGGCCTAATAATGCTGATAACGTCCTATCCTTTTTCTCATCCTATATCCTATCCTATAGATACAAATAACGAGAGAGAGAGTAAATAATTGAATGGATGGAATTAATTCAAAGTTTACGTACGTGTACACTTCAGTGGGACCTTCAATTATATATATACACATATAAAGAGTCAGGAGATGATGATCATGACAGTGTCCGATGTGGGAATTCATTTATTTTCACGGGGTATTAGCATATATATATATATATATATATATGGGGACAATTTGGAGGATTTGCATACTTTAAGATAATGCTACCAATGGAACAATTGTACCCATCAAATTAGGCTTTACTTGCTCGATCCTATAAAGTGAGATCACCTGCAAGTAGATAGATATAGGCTTATAATTAGCTACTGTTCAATGAAATTTTACAGCAAATTAGACTGGATCAACTTTCCCTTGCTGTACTATATATATATACAAAGATCAGTACCATTAGAAAAAGACCCCCTATTTTTTATTGCAACTTAATTCGTAGTTTATAATTGTCCATGCTAATTGTTATCATGAAAAATTGAAATTTTAAATCGCAAAAACGTACGTAAATAAAAAAGGGAAGAAGAAAATAAATTAATTATATATATAAGACACCACTAGCTAGCTAATAAATGATGGACTAAGAAAGTGACAAAGATATTCAAGTCTCAAGTGCTCAATATACTCAAAATCTCTATCAATTTTGAGCTAAAACTAATTAAGCCACCAATCTTATTTTTATATAGGCTTTATTTTTATTATTTCTAGAAGAAGTATCAAATTATGTATATATGTTTCCAATATTTCTATTCATCGTTGGATAAAGTATATCAAGTTATGAAACTATATATATATTTCAAGTTAATTAGGATTTGAGACATGACTACGAGGTATTTCACTGACTTAAATACACAACGACGAGGTATTATAAATTGCAAAGTACCCTAAAAAATAAAAAAGAAAAAAAAAATATCACGTACGTAATAGTTTCAGTAGTACTTGAGGAACAATCACATAGTATTTGTCAAGTCAATCAGTGAATGGGTGATTATAAGTTCATTAAAATACAGCAAATAACTTAATTAAATACAATATCATGAATAATATATATTGTCATGAGTTGGGGCAGAATAATATCCTAAAATATTGTACAGAATGAACCGTGAATATTAATGATCGTGATTGATGAATCCATATATTGTTTTCTGGAGCTAGTGAGAATCCATATATTGCAGATTAATATATTGTCATATAACGGTCGATATCAGCTATAATAGATTGTTTTAAAAGTGTCGTATTAAGCCATAAATTGTCGAATAACAATCAAAATCACCCAAACCCATAGTTTTAGGGACGCTAGTAAAAGGTTTTGTTAGGCCTGTGGGCTAGCTACTTAATTCTTTCTTTATTTCTTCTTTTATATCCCGTGATTTTGAAAATTAACCCTAGATATCCTAAGAAATATTCTAAATCCTAATTTTGAAAATTAACCCTATATATATATATATATATATATATCCAAAAAATCCTAAACCCAAAATTCCTCAATGTTAGATAGTATATACAACTCAAAAGTACTTAATTAATTATATCTTTTTCTTAAAAAGTTATAAAAACAAAGACATGTTTTGGATATGTAAGAATTAAAAATTCTAATGCTTGAGCGAGTAAAGCGCTTTTAATTAGTAGTTTTCTATCGTGAAATTCTTGAAAAAGTAAAATAAATAAATTGAAATTTGAGTATAAAATTATTACTTTTTAAAGTTAAGGGATTAAAGCTTTTATAGGCTTTTTTAAGGTCACAATTTCTCCTTTACACCTTGTGCTAGCTGTCCCCTTGATTAATACATTTTTGCAACAAATTAATCTACATATGCATTACTCAAACTATAGGACGGCTAGCTCGATCCTCAAGTCTACGTACATATATATGCATTAGCTTCGCGAAGTTAATTAATTAATGCTGAAGACTGCGTTTGGTTTTGGAGTACAATGTTTTACAAATTTCTTATTTTTAAGTGTTTGGTACGGGCGAAAAACTTTGGACTAACAGAAAATAATTTTCAAGTTAACAGAAAATTCTATTCGCCTCTTGTGCTTTCTACTCACTACTAAAAAAACGTCTTTTTTTTTTTTCTTTCTAGAAACAACGTTTTATTAATGTCGGTTATGTACACAACACGAACAGAGAAAATTCACGTCGTTTAAACAGTAACAATGACCAAAAAAAATATATATATACGTCGCTTAAAAAAGAAACGATGTGAATTTGTTATAAAAATCATCTTCTTTTTTTTTTATTGAAAACAATGCATTAGCTCAAAGTAATTTTCGTCATTTTTATTTTAAGCCGAAACCGACATCAATGAAATTAAACTTGATGATGTTTCTATAGTAACAACGTCAAATCTCTTATGGGAAACGATGTCAAATGCCATAACATTTTGTATTCTAGCTCTTCACATCTAGCTTGTATTGTAAATTCATCGAGTGATGAAGTGTAAAATATAATCTTTAGAGCTTTATCCTATAAATATAGATTATAGATTAAATTACGTAAAAATCATCTTTTTTTTTTATTTCTTTTTTTGAAAACAATGCATTAGCTCAAAGTAATTTTCATCATTTTTTTTCAAGCCGAAACCGACATCAATGAAATTAAACTTGATGTTGTTTCTACAGTAACAACGTCAAATCTCTTATGGGAAACGACGTCAAATGCCATAACATACATTTTGTATTCTAGCTCTTCACATCTAGCTTGTATTGTAAATTCATTACGTGACTAAGTGTAAAATATAGTCCTTAGAGCTTTATCCTATAAATATAGATTATAGACTAAATTACGTAAAAATCTATTGTACGTCACTATCTTCTTATTTTGAATTATGTTTTCTTTCGCTTTCCCCGCATTCTACGGCCAAGTAAAAAGCATCAAGTCATATCTAGTACGTACGTACGTTGTATATATTCCAAGAGTGCATGATCGGAATACAGTGATCCATGGCAATGAGTCAAATGACAAAGCTGTGGATCGAGAAAGTATTCTCATGTGATTCTTATTGTCTCTGGTTGGAGACAGGTTTTAGTACATAAATGTTTGAGTACTGGCAAGAAGACATAAAACAATTAAAACGAAAACATTCCGCAACATTTCAATTAATCCTGAAATGCATATATGGTAGCAGATTATTTGAAGTATACTCATTTTATATTTTTGGTATCCATACTTCCATTTTATTAACTCCAATTTTGTCATCATAGATAAGCTTAATGAGCTTCTTTTTCTTTGGAAATTAACCATAGTTTTCTATGGGTTCGCTATTTTCATCAATCACGCTTGAGGAATGCTAGGCTTACAAAATTTTATATAAAAAAAAAATTATAAGAAAATAAATTCAAATTTAGAGAAATCCAATCATCTTGTGCCACATCACTTTGTAAGAGTTTTTTTTTATATAAAATTTTGTAAACCTAGTATTTCTCATCACGCTTTTATCCTATTTTGATGATGGGGCACTCAAAATTTAATAGTTGATTAACATGTGCCACGTCAACAAAGCAAAAAAATAAAAAATAAAAAGTACTAGAATACTTTAATATAGACGGTATCCTAAAAGTCTATTTAAAATTTAAATATGAACTCATGCTTCCTAGCTTCTTAATTAGATGTTTCCGAGAGAGCACGAGTGTGTCTTCTGTGAGATCTTCGAGTTTCCTTGCCCATGTTCTGTTCTGAGATTTTCAAACATATACCTCTATTTCCGTAAACCCAGAATATTATATTGCTATAAATTTTCTTTACCTTCCATATATATTTTTAGTTTCAGATGCTTTGGGATTGCTAATTGGAATGAGCTTAGTTATGGGTAATCCCTTGCTAGCTTTAAGATTTAGCGGGAAAAACGATCAAAAGGTAGCATTTGCCACTTCTATTAAACCAAGGTAGTACAAGCGGTGGCGTATAGTGATTATTGTCTTTAACCGCTAATCGCACCATCTTAGGCAATTAACAATTTTGAGTAACTGCATTGTCCATCCAAGGCGGATGGGTACCAACCATACATCATCACCCCAATCAACGGTTATTTATGCCCAAATTACACCGCAGCAACCACCGGTCAAATATGAACATATTGAGCCAATTTTTTATTTTTTGAACCTGTTTTAGACTGTTTTATGCATGTTTTAAGTATGTTTGTATGAAACCTTACCAAAACAACATTGTTTTGGTAGTTAACCACCGAAGGACATGTATATATATATATATAATATAACCGCTTCTGCCTACCCTACCACCTCTAACCACACCGCCCTAAGTGGTTAGTTGGAAAAAGCCAATCGTCCAGCTGTTAATAACCACCTGTTTGTGCAATCCTACATTAAACATTGAGTATGGTTATAAAACTATATTTTTCTCTTAGAAATATCTCACAATGCTAATATAATAGTCTCAACATAACCCTTAATTTTTTATTTTTTTTTAATAATGATTCATCTAACAATTAATTGGAATTGTCACATCAACAATGTGAAATATTTATAAAATAAAAAAGTAATTTCTAGCATTACTCAACAATACAATCAAAGGGAAGACACTACCAAATATAGATATACGCATAAGCAAATACAAATAACCAAACACATGCCTTTATAATGATATGGTCCATTGTGACTCAATATTTGATAAATTATAGAACTATTATTGAGTTTAATATGGGTTAAAGTATTAATTAAATAATTAATTTTTTTTTAATTTTTTATTAGCTTAAATTTTTAAAATAAATAATTATTTTATATGATATCAAAATATAGGTCTTGAGTTTAACTTTGACTATATAGTTTACTCTCAAATCCACACAATTAAATGTATTAATTTTTATTAATTTAAACTGATGAGATATGTAGAATAAGTGGTGCATCCATTGACAAACTTCATTTGCATGCATGTATCTGCAGACGAAACATGTGGGATCGCTTTGTGGGCACATCTAAGATCGACACGTAAGGGAATTTATGAGAAAAAAGGCGTGGAAAAAGCAGTGCTGCAACTGCACTTCAGTGTGATGATTAAATTTATATTCCACTGTTCACATAAAGTATTGACGTCACTTCACAAATTTTGTAGCTAGCTCTCTCTCTCTCTCTCTCTCTCTCTCTCAGTCTGTCTGTCTCTCAGTCTCTCTCGCACGGTTTTCTCAGTTCTGTAGAGTGTGTAGGGTTTGTCATTTTCTCGCTGCTTCTTCTTCATCGAATGTGAACCTGTTTGTCCGTTGCTTGAGACCTATCTAACCCTGTCTGCCTGCCTATCATATGCATCCCCGAGGGATTTGCATTTCAGATACATGCATCTATCGTACAGGAAAAACAAAATAAACAAACAATATTAAAAAAAAAATTATTTTAAAAAATGTGAAAGAAAAAAAAGTCCTCACATTGTTTTCCGTTTTCAGTTTAAAAGAAAAGAAAATAAAACTATTAAAAATAAGTTTTGTCCATAATTATTCTTTTTTTTTGTCTAAAAAGAATTTTTTTTTAAAAAAAAAAAAAACTATATCCTAAAAATAAGCTCAAATATTAAATTTAACTCACCACAGAACTCTAATGGGTTTCAAACTTTTATCGTTCATTCCCCTCCAAAGACACTACAAAAAAGCAAAATTGCACCATATTTCACACTACTACACCTTGAGGATTGCTATATATATAAACTCTCCAATAAGCAAAAAGATTCTATTACTCATCTAGGCATAACTCAAGACAACCCATAACAACTAAAAATAACACTTCATAAGGCACTAGCGACTTCATAGTGGAGAAAAAGATAATCAGCAATTTTTTTCCTCCTCTTACACATGCAACATCAATCAACCACCAAGACGTAACATTTGCTGAGATTATTCCAAGTAAAGATCTTCTCTAGGGCAGCCAACTAAGCAAAGAATACAACTCTTAAGGGAATCTTACTACGCCAAAAACCAAGAAATCTCTATTAGAGAAATGCTACACATATCTCTAAATGCTTACTTCTTGACTGGCTATGAAATCACCATTAAATGCTACATATGCTTTCATTTGTCTGTCAGAGAGTGAACACTTGAGAGTATGTGTAGCACTCATCATCTCTATTATAGACCATTGGTTTTTCTCTCATAGCTTGGACCTTAATTCCTTCTTCATAATTTTTATTTAACCAACTCAACCTCCGGCAATCATCATGTTATAATTAAAGAGAAATGTTACGCCCTCTCATTCTTTCAAGTACCTCTTGGACATGGCATTTCTCGTCACTATTAGATTTTGAATGAATCACTATTAGATGAACAATGCCACTCTCTAAGAAAGTGTGTGTAGCACTTCTCAAAAATAAATACTATGATCTCGATCCTATGTAATTTTCTATCTTAATTTTCTGGAATCTCATCTCACAGACCAAATTCATTAGAAAAGGTCCTCTCATTCTTTGCCCGAAATCCCTAAAATTCGGGTAGGAAATTCAGAGGAGATCTAAATCCTAAATACTAGCTCTCTTCCCCACATTTGATGAAGCCCTTTGATTCAAAGGTTGCACACACGCGGAAGCTCTTTAAGTCGATCAGAACGAATTTAGTTCCCAAAATCATTGATTATTCTAGAAAGGGATATATCACTCGTACAACAATGAATTTAATTCCCAAAATAATTGCTTATTCTAGAAAGGGATATATAACTGTAGAGGATGATGATCCACTTGTACAACAAATTTTGCAGCCTTAGATATGCAATGTCTTTTCAGCCCTCTGGTAAGATGGCATAATATGTGTTAATGCACTGTGGGCGGGGACCGAGCTATTTTGATCCCCTAATATAAAAACGGCTATTCTGAACCTTTCCCGGAAAAGCTTGACAAAATAGGAAGCCACATTCTTCGAGCACAATCCTACTCTACGGAAATGGTGAAGCCCATCTTCAAACTAAATTTGGGTTGCAAGGAAAGTGAGAGGCCAACTGAATTTGTCACATGCATGCCCACAATGGATGGGGACCAACCTATTGGGATGTCCTAAAATGAAAACTGCTATTAAGTGAATCTTTCTTGGTAAAACTTTCACAAAATAGGAACTCTCACATTTTCCCAGAAAAAAGGATCAACCAATAAAACACAAATTTAGTTGAAGATTGGCCTCACATTTTCCTTAGAATACTATTATATTTGAAGGCAGATGAATTTAGATTTTGTCGACTCAACATTTATCACATTTCATATAAATGAATTAAAGAAAAATTAAGAATTCAAAAAAGAAAAAATAAAAATAAAAAGTGAGATTCACAACAGTCTGCACGCCCAAAATTGATGCTTCCTTGTTGCTTTCAATTTTAATAAGATTCCTTCCCCTCTCTATCCCCATTCTCCCTCCAAAAAAAAAAAAAACACACCAGTAACACTAGGCCTCTACATCAAAAAGAAAAATTAGTTACAAAAAAGCACAGTGGCGACAAGCATCCAAAGGAGAAGAAACCAGAGTACAAAGAGGACCTCAGTTCCGATAACCAACCCCGAAGTGAAACCTCTTGGCATGCCCGTCACTGAATGCATATTCGAGACGCAGGGGCCCGAGTGGCGACTCAACTCGGATGCCAAACCCATATCCATATCCACTTCCAGGCTTCAGCCTTGCTCCGGCAGGATCACCTAACAAAAAAGTACGAATACTTGGTAAATGTGGCCAAAGCAGCAAACCGAGAAATGTCCAAACGAAATGAAGTTAAGTTTTATGATTTAAATTGATCCAGCAGGCAGCAGCACTTATTCAACAACTGATGCTGGTCTAAATTGCTGCGAACAAATATTCCTTTCTAGATAAAAGGTGAGAAAACCATCTGCCTGAAAGTCAAAAAGTTCCATTGCCTACATATTTTCAAAGTTCCCCACATCAAAGACAATAATTCAGCTTTACAGACACAAATTTTCATAGATACTGTCCTTTTCTAACCTAGTCAGTCGGTCATCTCATAATCATTGCCGTCATTTTAGCAAATAATAACTAGATAAATGAAAAAATAAAATAAAAATAAATAAATAAATAAAACCCTGAAAGTGTAAATGAAACAAACAAAAAGAATACCTACCAAGCACAGTTGGTCCTGATCCAAGATCAGTTCCATAGTCAGCGAAAATAACACCCCCTACTGGGCCCAACTGCAAAACAAGTAGGGAAGTCAAAATTGTAGATTTACAAGAAAAGCTGCATTGACAAGGTGAAATCTCTCTCTAGCTTCATATGCCATGGCAAGTGAAGAGGTGTTGCCTTGTTGGTGAGCTTAATGCTGTATAATGACAAATGCAAAGGCCATAGAATTGAAATATTTTGAAGAGACACAAGGGTTGAAGCAAACATAAAAACGAATAATATGTTCTAAAAGACAACCCCACCCCCTTCCCCCCAACATAACACTTCTAACAAATGAAATGCTAAATATCTTATATTCTAGCATAATCAACAATTCCAATTAATTAAAATATACAAAGTTCCAATTTAGTAATTTAATTTTAAAAAAAGTTGTAATCAAGTCCTACGAGTAGGTCCTTTCATCAGACAAATATGACAAAAAGTGTTGACCAAATAATTTTGACTGACATGACATATGCCATCGGACAACTATCCACCAGGCATAGCCATATCAACATAAAAAAGTAATTATAATTTAGTTTTTCAATTAAATACACTAAATTTCTTTTTTAAGAACATCTCTATTAATATGACACATCTAAATGCCCAATGGGTATCTGTTAACCACATCAATTGTCACGCAAGTAATTAACATGACACTATCAATTCCTTTTTTTTTTATATAAGAAATCAAAATTTCATTAAAAAGCGAAAGGCGCAACTCAAGTACACAGAAAAAATGATCCAATAAATAATTCATTTACTTTCTTTATCATTCTTTTCCGCTATTTCTTTTCTATAACCTATGCCCCTCCTTGTACGATCATATGATGAACAATCATATGACCGCCTTTACACTTACTTACATTGACTATAAAAAACCCCAAATAAAATAACCAATAGAAGCGAAATGTAAAAAGGAAGAAGTTGAGTTCAAAACCCCCATTTTTATGATCTAATCTTCCTTTTTATGATCTAATCTTCTTGGAAAATTATAAATAAGGAGAGTCTGGGCATAAAAGAAAATCGGGTATTCCATCAAGTTCATTAAAAAGTTTGCTCTTTCTTCGACAAGACTGTTAAACTTAAAAAAGATTATGCATTCCCTCACAAAGATAGATAGGATCTTCTTTGAGCTTTATTTTATTAATATCCCATTTTTTTGGATTAATTATGGGATGCATATATAAAAAATTCAGTGAGAAACATGAATGAGATAAATTGTTTCAAATTCACATTAATAATTGAGGTTAAACAAAATTGGAGCCCTAAAGGGATATACTTTTAATCTTACTAAAGGTATATACTTTTAATCATAAAAAGTATTATATCAAAGTTACTATGTTAAGTTAATTTTTTTTTTTATAAGCAACACAATATCAATTGCTGTTAGTCAGTTAAACAAAACAACTTAATTATGATTTTTTTTAAGTATCTAGAGACTTGATTGCAACCTTTAGAATTTAAAGTCCAAATTAAAACTTCCATGTATTTTTCCTATTCATTATTATCTTTTGAGATTAAAAGAAGTTTGATAATCTTTTGAGTAAGGTGAAGGTCTTCTTTGAAGATTTGTTGGGTTCCGCTGCTGGGAGGATGGAGCGGCCGTTGGTTGCTCCTTTAACGAAGGGAAAGAGGTGGGGCTTGGAAGCTGACGCTGTTCCGTCGTTCGCAGAGGTGGTTCGCTCAGCGGTCTCTTCTACGGACAAGAAGCGCCCTGAGGCGTTTGGGATGATGGATTCAGTTTTTTCAACGAGGGAACTTGATCTCTTTCCGTTGGGGGTGATAGAGGAGATTCCGGTGTTGAGATCAGCGGTGAATTGTTATGACCTGGAGATGGTTTTCCCTGTTCCGTTGGGTAAGAACCTCCGTGAAGATGTCAGTCCTGGAGTTCGAGGCCGCAGTTTTCGTGGATCGCAGTGCTCAACGGCTAGGGCTGCAGAAGATGACGTTTGGCAAGGGCGTGGGTTTCATCGGAAGCATCTGGAGTGTTTGGATCAATTCAAATTTGAAATTGATCGGGCCTTTGGGTGTGTGAAGAAAGGGTGGCAGGCTTTAGGCTTGGGCTTGAAGCCCATTTCGGGTCCTTCAAGTTATAAGGGTTTCTTCGTGCGTAAGCCCTTTAAGACCTGCAAGTTTCTTATATTCAAGAAGGCAATGAAGGCAGTCCGGGACCTAAGAAGGAAGAAATGGGTTTGTAAACCTAAACCAAAGCCCCTGCCTAAGCCTATAATCATTATGGGTTGTGGATCAAAGCTAGGTTCGGGTCGCGTGGTTGCTTCCTCATCCAACCCGTGCCTTGCCGCACCGTTCTCCACGCCGGAGGTGGTTTTGGTTCCAGTGACGACTGGGTTTCTTGCGGTGTGCTTAGATGATGACAGCGGTTCTTTATCCCGGCTGGTGGGTGTACCTGAAGCTCCGTCTGGGACATCTCCGGTGACGACTGGGTTTCTTCCAGTGTGCTCAGAGGATGACGGCGGTTCTTTATCCCGGTCGGTGGATGTTCCTAAAGCTCCGTCTGACCAGTCTTCTGACGCCGGTGACCTACCTTTCTTCCTGCACTTGACCAGAACACGCCGATGGATGTCGGTGCTGCCCAGATTGATGGTTTCTCGGTGGGCGTAGATGCCGATGCTACCCAGTCTTCTTCTCCGGCTGTGGGCTTGATTGCTGCTAGTGTCGCAGGGTCAGCTACTCTCCAGGCGGACCTAGTTTTGGGGGGTTGTCTGAATACTCTCGTTTCTCCGGAGGCGACAGAGCCGACAATGAAGAACAGTCTTTTCAGGTACGAGGGGTCTGTTTCTCTAGCTGACGATGGTTTTTCTGTAGCTGACGATGGTTTTTCTGTGAGGCCGTGCAACCTGTCGGCGGTAGCAATTGCCCGGAAGTCGTCTAAGCCCTTGTACTTCTATAATCGCAAGCACAAGGTCCAGAAGGCTTCAAAGTTGGATTTGGGTCAGTTTGCGGATGAGTTGATCAACGTTGCACCTGGCGCTGTCCCGTTGGTAGGTAGTCATTGTTCGGTCTCTGGTGGGTTATCTGGGTTGTTTGCGGCGCTTGAGCCCGTTGGCTTGGCGGGGTCCAAAGTGGAGGATCCTTTTTGTCGATCTCCCTTCCGGGCGACCATCCTAGATGTTGGGGATTCTTCGGAGAGGAGTGATTTGCTTGACGGCTACTCTAAGGTGATGGTTAGTTCATTGGGGATTGCTCAAGCTCTGGGGATTTCTTTTGGGGGTAATAAGAAAAGATTTTTGGATCTGATGAGTGTCATTGAAAAGGGTCAGCATCGGGTGGATGGAGATTCTGTTTCGAAACCGAAGGGGTGGAGGGAGCTGAAAAATTTGGAATGCTCTCTCAATTTTGATGTTGAAGGCATTAGGTCTAGCCGGGGCAAAAACAGGGCGTGTTTGCGGGTTTAGGGTTGCTTTGTAGTGGTTGGGTTTTGTTTGTGGGTGTTTTGGGTTCTTCTTTTGTAGGTTTTTTCTTTTTCTTTTTTGGTGATCCTTGTGTATACTCCCGGTGTACGTAGGGGCGCCTTACGCTTTTTATTTATATATATGCTTCTTACTTATCAAAAAAAAAAAAAAATTCCTAGTTTGTTTCATAATTTGTTTCTTGAAGTTGTCAAGTGATTTGGCCATTTTCAAAATCTTGGTTTTAATCCTAGATTGCAGGAATGACCAAATGGTCATAAGTTGCTCGTCTCATTGACATTATGAAAATCTTCTAGTATATCAACACCCTTTAAAATCTCATTTTCATGCTATCATAAACTTTACATTATCATATAAAATTTTTCCCGAGTTAATGCCCAATAACATATTCCAACAACTGGAGATCAATTGTACAAATTCCTTTTTTACCATTCAGCTCTATCAAGGGCCATATCGTTAGCGATCATTGGCCTTCAACTTAATACTCACAGCCAAAATATACCCTTATTCACCATCCATCGTAAAGCAAGTGCCTCTAACTTATATAAATCACTGTTTACCCATTGAATCATGACTGTCATTGAACACAATAAAAAAATAATGTGTTTGGCACAAATAAACACACACATAGGCAGATGCTTCATGGTACTCATCCATCTCAGTGTCCTCATCTCAACAACATTCACACTCGCATCACAAGCATTATTGACCTCACCACACCTCAATCCACAAATTTTGGGTGGTCTTATAGACAACTCATGAAAATGTCCTCAGAAATTGATAGTTATGCATGATACTCTTAAAAACGTTTGCCACTTCACCCATTTCACTTTAACTAAAGCATCTTACTCTTCAATTTCTCCTCAAAGATAACTTATCTAAGACAATGAAGACAATCACTTTTGAATATGCTCCTACGCTTCCATATCCACCATCCCTTCTTTTATGGTCCCGGCTTTCCAAACATCTTATTCTGTATATATTGTCATAGTCCTGATCATCTTAACCTTCTGAGTCTAAATTACCAATTGCACATCTAGTTGGTTATTTTAGTTTTCTGCTCTTTTTCCTAACCTGCTTCTCTTTGCTTTGAGCCACTATCTGAACTTTTTCTATTTCTCTCAAATAAGGCAATTTTGACAAGATTTGAATGGTAAAACATCATGAACATGTAGCAAAGCTGAAAGCACTCCACTTGGAACGGCAATATGCAAATCACAAGAGACTTCAAAGAACCCCACACCCCACCCCCCCCAAAAAAAAAAGAAAGGAAGTACCACTTACCATGGGGAAAGAGATTTCTCCAGAACCAACAGCATAAGATCGACCAGAGCCGACAGCACCTTCTTCATAACCTCTCACACTGTTGGTTCCTCCAATAGCAAATGCTTCATGTGGAGGGAAATTACCCACCACATGACCACCAGACAAACTACCAATAAAAACCAAAGTACGTAAGCAAACTAAACCAGATCATGAATAACAACAATAACAGGGAACTAAGAGAAAAAAAGATGTCACCCAGCTGAATGTTCTCACAATAAAGCCTTTCAAGTTACCATTTAGGCACCATACCTTAAGAGAAGGCGAGAAGGACCAATTTCTATACCCTTCCTGGCACGAGCATTCACTCTGTTGAAATACAGCCACTCAGGCAAAACAGGAAGTCCCTGTTCCATGTTGGCTACAAACTGCAAGACAAACAGATATGAGTGCTATGGATAGAGTGAGAATTATAATGTTACAACCACTGTAAATGTCTAACCATTGAAGAGCCCTGGTCACCAGATCCAGTGTAGACACTCTCAAATTTAGCAAGTAGCATATCATCATGGAATTTACCACTGCACAAATTAAGAGGAAATTGAGAACATAAGATCAGAAGCAAGTATATTGGACCTCTTATGTATAATTAACAGCTCACACTAGGCAATCAAACTTACAAAAGCTAGTAATATCTACTTATCCAAAAAAAATAAAAAGTTGGTAATATCCACTTCTAAACATGTATACCTTGCAGTAAGCGGACTGCCGAAAAAATCCTTGATAGCAGGATTTCCTTTTTCATCACGAACATCAACATGCTAAAACAGTTAAGATTAATTAATGGAAGCAGCGCCAAGAATATAAATATAAAGACAAATATTTAATATAAAATACAATCCTTTTCACTAGTGATATATACAGACAATTATTTAATATAATCTACAATCTTTACATTAATGATTTCAGGAGAAGCATAAGGACTGCAATCCCGGCACAATATCAAGACAAATAATTTCTCCATATTATATGGAGCACTGGCTAAAAGATTCGATAATGGAACCCACTAGAAGTACATTTCTCCCGATTTATAAATAATGAATCACCAAAGGTAAGGGGAGAAAATCTGCACTTTATGAGCACTAAAAAGGTTTTCAAAAGATTACCAGTATCACCCAGTATACAAATTCATCCTATTTGACATCAAAACCAGGCATTAGAGATGGCAATTTTATTCTAAGTACCTGAAAAAAAAGACCTGCTGTTCCACTCCACTTAGGCCTGATTGGTTGGCTGAATTCTATACCAGCCGTGACACGGCCAATGGTCAGGCAACTTTCATCCGATGGGTGACCATGAACAAGTGTTCCGGGGGTTCTTGAATTCTAAAGTAAAATATTTAAAATAAATTACGCACTAATCAGCTTTCTATCATCAAGAGAAACATAGTACAAGGAATAAAAAAGCAACAGATTACCTGAACCATTATTGTTCTCGATGTCCGCTTGTCATCTCCTTCAATCCATGGGTCTGTATAATTTATGCGGAATATTGAGTCAATCTGGCCCCTCTCTAGAGAGATATTGAGTTTCTGGTTTCTTCCAAAAACATTCCTATGAGAGTATGCAAAGCTGCAATTGAAATAAAAATACAAATAAGCTAAACAGCAAAATCATGCAAAAGTAACAAGAATCTAGTGCAACACTAGATGCTTTTGTGTTATTTCCCAAACAAGTATTCCTTTACATCACACTAACATTTGGATATATCAGAACTTTTTACCTACAACTGGGAAGCAGGTCAGACAGGTTTAATTCTGTAATAATACTTGTAAAACTAATGGAACAGTTTCCGTTAGGGAAATAATCAAACAATGGAGTTCTTCATAAGATAAGATAATATGTAACTAAACAACGAAAATTCCATCAAATAAGAAAAAGAATGTTTAATGTAACAATGTGGTTGAAAGGCAGAAAATAGCTCCTACATAAGAATGAGACCCATGTCTTGTAACACCTTAATCCTACATTAGGAAGATGATGATCTTAGAG